>NW_023591244.1:238267-254153 GCF_014843425.1 Jatropha curcas | reverse complement strand
ATGGGCACAAGACTGAATCAGCGTGTTGGACGCTTAAGAACCCGCATCCAGGGACCATGGTGGAAACGGTTTCAAATTATCCCGAGGGAGTTAAGCCAAGCAGTAAGTACCAACCCCTTACCAAATCACGGATAAATGCTATCCATGGCTGACCAAGAAACTGAATCGATCCTTCGAACTGTTCCTAGAGAGAGAGTGGGATAACGGTTTTCAATTATCCCGAGGAGTAAGCCAAGCTTTAAGTTACCAACCCTTACCAAATCACGGGATAATGCTATTCATGGCTGACCAGGAACTGAATCGGATTCCTTAGTTCGAACTGTTCCTAGAGGATGAATAATATCTCTGTGTCCTGGATCTGAATGACTAACCGAGGAACTTGATGCTATAACCAGGGGAGTGAGACCAATATGGAGCCATAGTCTTGGATAAAATCCAAAACAAGCCTTACCAGGAAGGCAGAGGAGGCTTAAAGGAAAGACCCGGTACTTGGCACACGTTAAAAAAAGACACAATCAGCAAAGTGGGCCACAAGGTGTCAAATCTGGGAGCTTTTGGCACATCCTTTCCTCATCGCCAAGCTCTTTGCAAGGGCCTTGAGTCAACTTTCAGGACATCGGTGGAAGTTAGCTCCAGAGGAAGTGCTTAGTGCACCTCACCCAATCATCTTAAAATGCAAAGCATCGGGTCTCTGACGGGATGACTGCGCCTAAAGAGGGAGGCCAGCCATAACAATGCTCTGTATGCACTGTTCAGACTCGGAAATAAAACGGAACCCATGTCTCTATTGATAATTTGGCTCAGCCGGTAGTTTAGAATGTCTTGCCACTGAGAGTAGCAGCTGGTCTAGGTTGAAGAAATGGACTTAGCCCCTTAGACCAAGATAGTGAAGCCTACGAACAGCACCCGGAGGGAAGTTGTCTGAGGGTTGCCACGCTGAAGGCTAACTGTTTAGGGCCAGCTGTGATGGAAGTCCGTTCCAGCCGGTTGTGATGTGTACCGACTAGCCTTTCCACCCTGTCTGTGGCCGGACCGTGATACATTCACACTAGGCAGACCTATCTTGCACCAAAGGTCAAGTCTTCCCTAAGGCCAACCACCTAAGAAATGGAGACAAATTGAAGACAAAAGTTTAGAGACTCAACCAAAGTGGTGCAAATCCATGGGCCCATACTGGCAGATGAATTAGGTCATCCAATCTTATACCTCACGTACGCAGTTTTAAACTCAGACCATAAAAGGGCGCGACAAATAAAAGGATCAAAGGTCTTGCTCCCAAGCGTTATTTTTGGGTCTGTAATCCCTGTTCCGGGCTTTCTTGGTGGAAATGAGGAACGTTTGTCTTAATTCAAAGAAATACCAGAGATAACACAATGTAGAACACAAGTGAAGTTTACAAAAAGAAGAATGTATTAAACACTTTCTAAGATGCTTACCTTAATTATTAAACTTTTTTACCCCTCTTTTAGTTCTGAGGAGATGTGTCTTGTTGAAACTCTTTACATAAGCTAGAATGGCATACCTTGGAGAACACAGGCACTATGTGCTTATATAATGTTTTGCATTTTTCTTCCTTCTTCTATTTTATAATTACTGAATCGATTGATGGCTTTCAGTGGGAAATGAAGCCCTGCAACTGCTTTTCTTGATTCTTTCTTCTTTCTAATTATTTGCTAGTGTCATCTTATCACCGTGAGATGAAATTCTCCTTCTCCCTTTCTTGTTGCTACATTCTAATTTAAAAAGATCGAATCTATTCTATATCTCGAGTACAATTCACTTCTGATAGCGTAGGGTAGAATAATTGCAGAAAATTTTGGCTAATTAATTGGCTCATGGTTTAGTTGACCTGGTACGATGTGAAGAAAAGAAAATTTTACGGTTTAAGGGCTTCAAAGTTGTTTTCAAGAGTCCATATTTTTTAATTTAGTGGTGAGTATCTTATATGGTCCTATAAAATAGCCTTTCAACAAACACAGGAATTGCTCTAATAATATTCATCCGTGTCCAAAAAGGTAAACATTTAAAGTTTTCCTTTCGGCCTCGGGAAGAATGTCTAGATGGATTTTTCCTCAGGAATGCCAATGAACACATAACTTAGATAGAGAACACACTTTGCAAGCTAACTCCGAGTGCGCACGGGCATCATAAATAGAAAAACAAACAAAAACAATTCCAAACCAGTAAATCCAAACAAGAAAGGCGAAAAACTCCTCCAAATGAAGCATAGAATACTTTATACTAGACACAAAGAACCGGGTTCAAGCTTGCTTTGTTAGTCATGTGTGTCCTATAATCTCATGTTGAGCACCAGCGCACCATATGAATACAAAGAAAGATGAACCGATTTTTAGCTAAAATTCCCCTTCCCGCTGCCACCTAGTTAATCAATCAGCAAGTGGTCCCCGAAAATGTCCCCGTAATAGAGAGTTTACGCCGCAAAAATTGAATGATGGCAAGTAATGACTTTAGGAAAGATAAACAGCAAGTCGAAATGCGCCAGAGAAGGCAGAAACTTACCTCAACTAAATTGTAATTGAACCAATTAATTGACCCTCACCAAATTAGAAATATTGGAATGTGTCTTAGCTAAAGCGAGCAACTAAACATTAAAACAAAACCACTTTGATACACTAAGAGCTACTGTGCTGCCCAAAACCGGGAAAAAGAGCCAGATTCCTGAAGTTTATAAATAAATCCACCATAACATAGTACAAAGAACTGCTACCAACGGAAAGAACCCCTCTTTGACTGCGTCTTCAAAATACGCAAGCTTAGAGTAACAGTGAAAATCAGACTCGCTTCTGTTGATCTAGAACAAAGAGAACATAAAACATAAACCAAACAAAATGAAAAATTGAGATGTAGAAATGCCGATATTCTCAGTCAATGATCATCTGTGGTGGCAACAAGCTCCCGAAACCATTACTGGAACTGGATGCGAAAGACTTCAGCAGCCAGACCTCTTTGACGAAGTTGCGGTTTCCACAGAAATGACGGAAATTGAACCGCTGGAATCTGATTCCCAAGCCCCTCGTGGTCGGGGTGGCTGCAGAAGGGTGATGGCTTGCAGACCGAGCTAGTGAAGGAGGACACTTGCTTGACTCTTGGGCCTTGCAATCAAGTGTTTATCTAAGTCAAGGACGTGCCACCATCCTAACCACCCGAGGTAGCGAAGGAGTCGGCCCGCTGTAGATAACACCCCACAACCTCCCGAGTCGAAACCATCAGTACCCTAAGTCGGTAGGTAAGTCCTGTTATTGAGTCTGAGTCTGACCTCGAGTCTGAAACGAGTCAGAAGCCAAGTTCCCAGTTCTGAGTCTGTTTGCGCGATCTAGGAAGGAACTACCAGATTTAAAATTTGATGTATTCTTTGAAGACGATTCCATTCATAATAATAAAGGCTTGGCAAATTCCTTAATTACCCATGCGTGTCTATCTTTCCAAAGCATTCCAAGCAAATGAATCAAATAAATGAAATAAAAAATGAAAAGGAAAAAAATAATAGTATGGCAAAGAAGGGGAAAACGAAACAATAACAATACATTGGCATCTTATTGCATGAACAGGAACAGGTTAGTGAATGTTTGAAAGGAAATTTGTTGATGCTTCATGTGGAAAGCAAGCTGACATCACTGGAAATTGACCACAATAGTGGTGCACAAGAGATATCCAGTATATTCCAGAGGCCTAAGCCAGTTATGTTGAAAACAGAAGCTAAGAATTCTGAAAACAGAAATTGGTCCTCCCCATTGAAATCAAGGAGGAATTGCCCATAGCAGCTGGAAAACAAGTTACATAGAACCTATTGCCTACCCGACGTGGTTACGCGAAACATCGTGCCGGGTTGCCAAAGAAGGATGGAAAGTGCGAAACGCGAGTTGTGTGTTGGATTACCTTGGGATTTGAATAAAGCTATGTCGCCAAGGACGACTTTCCTACCGCATATTGACACTTGCAGCTGGACGAATGGCTGGACACGAGATGTCTCCTGACTGATTGCTGTTCGGTTATAATCAATAATGAGCATGGCCAGACAAGAGAAAACGGCGTTCATCACAGAATGGGGAACTATACTGCTACAAAGCGGTTCATGCCTTTTGGGCTCAAAACATGCCGGGGCAACTTATCAAAGGAATCGGCAACGACCCATCTATCCATGACATGATTCACCAAGAAAGCATAGACAGTTATACGTTGACGATTCATGGTGTGTGAAATCGAACCAAGACAGCCGCAAGACTACAATACAATCAGCACCTGGAGAAGTTCTTCCTTAGGACGTTCGAAAGTACAATTTTAAAGCTCAATCCCGGCAAAAATGCTGTTTGGCGAGCTATCCGGAGTCGTTTCTGGGGCATATGGTCAGTCGGAAGGGCTCCATAAGATTTGACCCTTACGAAAGCCAAGGCCATTCTTGGAAATGCAGCACCACGAGAGGAAAATGATGTCCGGGGTTTCCATGGGGAAGGCATTTACAGTACATCAGCGGTTCATCAATCAATTGGCCGATACTTTGTGGTCCGATCTTCAAATTACTCAGGAAAGGATAGCGGTTAAATTGGAATGAGGATTGTCAGAAAGCTTTTCGACCAAGTCAAGCAATATCTGCTACCCGCCGGTTGTTACAAGGCCAAAAGGCTAAGAAAGCTTGTTAATATTACCTATTCGGTTGAACAGAAGAAGCGATGGGTCGATGCTAGCTCAGCAAGCTGAAGATACGAAGGTCAGAAAACGCCGTGTATTAACCTTTAGCCAAGAGGATGCTGGAATATGACTTAAAATACAATAAGATAGAGGAAGCTGTGCCTGGCATCTATTGGGCCTGTACAAAGCTGCAGCACTACCTTCTCGTCTTTTTTACTACGTATGTGATTTCTGAATCGAAACCCCTTGAATATCTCCTTTAGGAGAGGCCCGGTTCTTGACGTTAAAATGGCTAAGTGGGGTTGTCGCGTGCTCGCAGCCTATGACTTAAAACTTTGTACAACGGAAGGCAGTTGAAAAGGCGGAGCCTTGGCTGATCAAATTAGCGCAGGAATTGCGGTCGATAACAAATGCCGGAAGTAGAATTTCCTGATTGAAGATTTGTGAGCGTGGAAAGGTGAGTCTGGAGATGTTATTCGATGGAGCTTCAAACACCATGGGAATGGGGTTGAAGTCGTATCAAAACCCTTGAGGATAATACGTCCCAATCGCAGTCAAAAACTAGATTTCGACTGCACCAAACAATGAAGCGAGTATGAATCTGCATCAAAGGGGTTGAAGCGGCCCTAGAAAAAGAAATAAAAATCCTTAGGCGTTTTCGGAGATTCCAACCTAATGTCTCTCAGCTCTAAGGAAATGGAAAATTATAGGAAGAGCGGTTGGTTCCTACCTACAACGTTTGGAGGACGAATTGGCTCAGCAATTTGAGGATTTATCCTTCCACTACTTGCCGCGAGCCAAAAAATCAGTTTGCTGACGCTCTGGCTACTTTAGCTTCCATGGTCAATGTAGAGGGGAATAAAATTATTCAACCTTTGACAGATCGGCTGCAGAAACAACCAGCACATATCATGAATTTGGGGGATGACAAGCCCTGGTATTGGGATATACAGAATTATCTTGAGAATGAAGCCTACCCAGAGGGATCCACCAAACTCAAAGTTTACCAGAAAAGAATGGCACGGCATTTTAATAAGAAGGTCAAAGACCGAAAATTGGAAGAAGGTTGTTTGGTCCTGAAGGAAATTAGACAGCCAACGGTGCGTTGATGAAGGAGAAGCTCAGCTCAAGCCCATTTATGGATTCCTTACTAATGGGGAGGTCTCGTCCACACATGCACGGGATAGCCTTGGGCATCGGAAAAATCATGAACCTGGGTTATTATAGGTCACCATGATGCAGATTGCGTTGAGGCACGCGCAGGAAGTGCCACGAATTTCAGATTTTTTGCTAAGCTGCAAGGCGGCCTCCGGTCAGGCTTGAATTCCCATTTACTTTCACCATGGCCCTTTGCAACTTGGGTAATAGACATTAGTCCGGAAAGATCCATCCCAAAGGCCTCAATGGCCATCAATCATCCTGGTTGCTGTTGACTATTTCACTAAGTGGATTGAGGGCAGGCCTCCTATTCGGTCCTTGAATGCCAGAAGGCAGCACAGTTTCGTTCCGTTACCAACATTCCTTTGTCGGTATGGAACACCATTCGAGGATCCTTACTGAAAATGGGTCCCACTTTCAAAGTAATTTTTTGTAACCTATGAAGCGCAAAAAGAAGGTCCAGGCATCATAAGTCATTCACCCTTTACCAGTCCCCAAACAAATGGCAGTAGAAGCTTTGCAAATAAGGCTATATAAAAGGGTCATTTTGCAGAATACCAGTTCAGAAGCATAGAGCTTGGCACAACAATTACCAAATGCCTTATTGGGGATACAGGACTTCAATCAGAACGCCTACTGGGGCAACCCCCGTACTTTCCTTAGGTGTATGGAATGGAAGCAGTGTTGCCTATTGAGCTGGAAGTTCAGGTCGACAAGGGTTATCGGGGAAAGCCAGGATCAGCGAAGGCAGATTGGGCTGAGAATTATCATTTTGCAGCTTTTCCAGTATGGAATGAAAAACGATTGCGAGCAATTCCACCAAACTCAAGTCTATCAAAGGAAAGAATGGCCAAGACATTTTAACAAGAAGGTCAAAGACCCGGAAATTGGAGAAGGTTGTTTGGTTCTGAAGGAATTAGGACAAGCCAGTCATAGATCCACGGGGGAAGTCCGTCCTCATTGGGCGGGAACCCTATGTGTTGAAGAAATCTTGTCAGGCGGAGCGGAGCCGTCATCTTGACTGATTTGGATGGGTTGGAATTCACAAATCCATGTAATTTAGATCAGTTAAAAAGATATTTTGTGTAAATTGTAATCATTTCCATAATGTAAAATGAACTACATTAGACCTGAATCTCTTTGGAAAAAAGAAATTATATATCGGAGATATGTAGGCAGCCCTCTTTGGGCGCGGTCTAAACATTGAAAAAAAAAAGCATTTCATAATTCTTTCTTCTTTGCCGATAATAAAAAAAGATGAAAAAAAAAGAAAGGAAAACCAGCTAAGTCGAAAACCCGAAAAGGGCGGCTTAGGCAAAAATGGGTAGCTCGCTAAGTTGAAAACCCGAAAGGGCGACTTAGGCAAAAATTAGAGCTTAAAGCTTTAGGCAAAAGTTAGACTTAAGTGAAATGAAGTTGGGGAAAATGCTTGGAAAGCTTAAAAGACAAAATGACACTCATAAAATTCAAGCAAGCAGTTTCAAACTCAAGCAGAAAGCAAAAAAACAAAAATAAATCCAAACAAAATAAGCAAATGATGAAATCTAAAGTCCAAGTCCAAAGCAAAGGCAAAACTACATCCAAAATCCAAAGCCAAAACAAAAAAAAAAATGATAAAGTCCAAAAGCCTGGAGAAGTCTAGATGTCCCGTCTCCTCCGTGGAGCAACATCCTCTGAGTCACCCTTAGCTATTAAACTGTGATCCATCTCACCTGTCTTAGGAGCCAGCACAATCTCCTCACCAGTCCCAATCTCATCAGCCTGAACCCAACCCTCGAGTGCACTCAGCAGTACGGTCCTTCTTGGTCTCTCAATTGGCCAGATGCCAGACAGTGGCAATGAACCAGGTCGATACTCAGGTGAACTCAAGAGAAGTCTGAATACTGGCAGGATTGGGCAAGGGCCTAACCATATGGTGATCTCTAACCCAAGCCCTAAAGACGGCTCGGGTAACACCCGGGGTAATGGCTGAATGCAGGAAAGTCATCCGTAATCGGAACAGTCTGATCTATCCCCATCTGTCTCAAGACGCGTGAAGCACAGTACCAAGTACAATGTGTAAAGCCCAAAAGTTCACAATTTGGCCTAAGGCCCTAAAATCTACAGTTTTTCGGCCTAAGGCCCGGATAATAAAAATATGCAAAGGTGAAAAAGAACTCACCTGGGCATAGATGCCAGTCATGGAGTCGTGCGTGTCAGCATCTGCCATGAGATCAACCTCATCGAGAGAAATCCCCAGAGACCCGAGAAAGTCCTCGTCACTGCTAGGAGAAGCCATAGAGGAAGGAAGTCTTGTAACTTTGAAAGTTGAAAGGATTTTTATATTACGAGGGAATGGTTTTAAAAAGAAAGGAAAAATGAGGAAAAGATAATAAGGAGAAATACCTTTGGAGAATAATGGGGAGAAACTGTCCAGTCATCCAGTCATCAAACCCCAAAGCAGCCCTGTCGAGGCTCCTAATGATTTCTGCCAGCACAATGCCGCCAATACAGCCCATATCCTCCATTTGTAGAACCATGGGGCAAAGACACAAATCCCCAAAGCCTGGGTCCCAGTTAAATATAAAGCCAGCCAATAAACAGAAAACCAAGGCCCGCATCCTCAGCCTCATCCGGTTTGGGTCATCTGGGCAAGCTTCTTAGAATTCGTCGATCAGAGGCAGCAGAATTGCTTTTGGGTCATCAACGGTCATAACCTTAGCTTGGGGTCGGCTAAACTGAAACAGGGTCTCAAATGACCTAACATACCAATATTTACCTCATGCTTGACCAAAGGGGCATTGGGTCACACCCTATAATGGCACAAAACTCCTCAAAGAGAGGGCACATTTCCTCCATCATCGCCCCAAACCGGAAAACATGGGCCTCAGGATCCCAAAAGTCTTAATACAGGCCCTTTAAGGAAAATCCAAGTCAATTACTACAATAATTAAACAAGGTGGCGTCTCACACACTCACGTGCATTTCTTTCTTTTGTCATATGCATCACATGCATGTGCATCCGGGGAAAGGGGTTCACAATGCTATGGTTGTAGAAGGGATTCATTGTCCTTTTAGTTATTCTTTTTTATTTCTTGTTATTATTTATTGTGTTCTAAAAAAAAGGGAAAAATAAAATAAAATAAAAAATACTGTAATAATAAAAAACAAAAGAAAAAAAAAAAGAAGAAAAGAAGAGGAAGAAAAAAGACTAACCTGATTCTGGATGGCTTGAAAAATAGGAGTGAAAAAAAAAAGAGAAAAACGCTTTAAATAGAGGAAGGGCCGCGCCCGCAGGCGGCCCGGCTCGGCGGCCCAGCCGCCAGAGTCCGGCGGCCCGGAGCCGGCGGCTCAGGTTTCGGCGGCCCAAGCCGCCGAGGTCGGCGGGGCGGCCCAACCGCCCTAGCCGGCGGCGAAAAAAAAAAAAGGGGGGGATATATATATACATGTATATATATATATTAAAGTGTGTGTGTATATATATAGAAAGAAAAAGAGAAATGTTTTTGATAAAGCAAATTTTTTTTTTTTCCATGCATACATATTTTTTCTTGTACTAATCAAGTGCAGGTACAAATAAAGTTCAGCACAACAGATACAGCCAATATTCGGTATAGAAAATACAGCAAAAGGGAAATAAAGGAAAGCAAGAAAATCTATCAACGACGGGGCCTCCTCCCCCTCTGATCCTCGAAGGCTATCTGGGTCCAGGCGAAGGCTATCTGGGTCTAGGCCGCAGCTAATTCCTGCTGCATCCCGAGAAACAGCTCCATCATCTGGTTGACTAGCCCGACAGGAACCTGAAAAATCATACAAAAAATATATACAAGTTAATATCTCCTAGGAATCATTTTCTTTTGAGAAATGTGGCAGGATTTACCTCGGTGATGTCCTCGGAAGGAACAACTGTATAATCCACACCTTCCAGGGATACCTCTCGAAAAACTGGAGGACTGTTAGGGACGAAATAGGAAATGCTATATGGAAGACGTAGGCTGGCCAGGTCTGGATGAAGCGGCCCGGTAGCCTCCAAAATAGCCCGGGGAGCCCTGGAGGGACCCGCCGCGCCCGGCTAGGCCCGGCCGGCGAAGGCCTCCTCTCAACCGGGGTGGAAGAAGTCGGGTCGGGTCTGCCATAGGCCTCCTCCTTGGAGTCCTAGTCGAGGGACCTGAAGCCCGGGAGGAACGGGTACCGAGTGGCTGAGAAGGAGCCGACCTTGGGATATTATCCAGCCGAGATCCAATAGGCGGCATCAGAGAAATTGCGCAGAACTCATCATAATCTCCTTCCATGATGAACTCCAAGTGAGAAATACCTTCAGTATGAGCAGCAATGAGCTTCATTTGTTTGCCCGCCCGCATATCCTCAGGGGGGGAAAGGGACAGAGTGACAGCCTCTTAGCTGAACATCCACTCTCTCACCCAAATAATATCCCAAAATAATATCGCTGTAATGATGCGGGTGTGACAAGGACCACTCTCGCTGAGACGGCATCTAACTGTTGAAAGGGGGATCATGTTTGTAAACGGGCAGGCATCAGCCCCACATCGGCCTATAAAAGGAGTAAATATGTTAATAAATCTTTTTTTTAACATATCCAAAAATACTAAGCATGTACCTACCCCGGAGCGCAAGTATCAAAAAAGGCTCTCAGCTCCTTCAGCGACTTATTGCGCCAGACGGGATGAAGGTTCGATTTGTACGATCTCCAAGCCGAGGGCGCCAGCTCTGGTCTAGGGTTAGTCTGAAGTAACTCTGGGCGAGTGTAAGGAAAGTACTCGAATGCCCAAGTCTAAAAGAAAAAAAAGAGAAGAAGAATCAGTGAGATAGGAGAAGGAGAAAGAAAAATCAAGACAAACACGGAAGGGAAGAATGTTCTTTACATTACCTCCCAGAAGTAGTAGGTCCCGCTGAGTTTGCAATGGCCTCGACTCAGATCACACATGTCGTCATACATGCGGCTCAGAATAGCACCGGCCCAATCATACTCCTCCAGGTGGGCCAGATTTTCCAAACTCCTCAAGATAGAAGGATTAAACTTTTCTTTCCTGTTAGACCAGAAGGTCGAAGCAAACAACAGCAGCAAGGTAAATCTGGCCACCTGAGTAGCCGTCAGCTCTCCCCGACTGTATCTAGCATAGATGTCAGGGGCCTGGAGGGATAACCAGCATCTGGAAACGCTCAAAGCAGGGGTAGCAGAGCCTGGCTCGACAATCGGTTTGACCAGCCGAGGCATGGTCCTATCAATCAAGTCTCCCTCACATTCGGTCTGAGGAAGCATATCAATCCTCCAATCCTCATCATAAGCCTTGATCGTGCGAGTCCGAAGGGATCCCGGATATCACACAGAAAAGTCTGCAGGGGTCATTGTCAGCTCGCCCTAGAAGAGAAATGGGATTGGTGGTATCCCACCACCTTTCGGCCAAGGCACACAATAACTCCTTGTAGTTACTCCGACCCATGTCAAAATGCCTCAGATAGCCCAGGTAAGATGGAAGGATGATCGCGCCAACCGGGCTGTTTGGATCGAATAGTTCGAGCGGAATTCTAGCCATAAAACTCTCACCCACATCCAATTTAATACGGGAATCCTAAAAGGTAAAAAATACCTAGGAATTACTCCTCGGTTCCTTACTAAGGGTAATGTCTTAGTTCTACCCTAGCATGCATACTAATAAAAACAGTAAGCACAGGAAATTTTCTCTTTTTTTTCAAAAAAAAAAAAATTCACAATTTGGCCTAAGGCCCGAAAATCACAATTCGACCTAAGGCCCAAAAAATTCACAATTCGGCCTAAGGCCCAAATAATAAATGCACGCATAAGAGTGAAAGGGAACTCACCTGGGCGAAGATGCCGGTTCTGCGTCTGCCATGAGGTCGACCTCGTCGAGGGTAATCCCTAGGGACTCGAGGAAGTCCTCATCGCTGCTATAGCTTGGAAGAGCCATGGAAGAAGTGGCCTTGTAGCTTTGAGAGTTGAGAGGATTTGAGAGAGTTTTGGTATGTGGGAAGTTTAGAATGAGTAAAAGGAGTGATTCTTAAGCTATTTATAAGCAAATAGATTTAAAGCAAATAGCAAAAAGGCACTTCTGGACGCGTCAAAATTTTCGCCTCCAAAATCTTGGTGTTTTCGAACAAACCACCGAACTCCCATAAAATGCATTTTCTTATGGTCGCGGTGGGGGGCAACCTGTGAATACCCAAATTTTTGAGACTCAAAGAGCCACTTTTCCAGACTGCAAACATCCCGGCGGACCGGACAGCCATTCGGAAAGTTCACCGAAAATATGCCAATATGCTACTTGAAATGTCCGGAAAATTATGGGGATCAACAGAACTGGTCCGGAATATTTTTTGGAGGTCCAGAACTCCCGAAAAGCTCCGGAAGTGTTAAAGTAGCAAACCACCAGGCACGCGCCGGTCCATGCGCGGCTTCCGTGGCCGAACCGGCCGAGCGACCGGCGGTCCGACCGCTAGCCCCGCGGTCCAACCGCCGGCCACCGCGGCCAGCCGGCCGGACGCCCAGCGGCCCGAGCCCGCCGAGCCCCGATGGCCCCAACCTAGCGGCTATCGGCGGCCAAGCCGCCGGGCCAGCCGGCGGCCCGGCCGCCTGATCGGTGGCCAGAGCCGCCGTACAGGCCGTCCAGCGTTGAGTCCCTCCCGGCGCGCCCGGCCGCGATCACCGCATCTGCCGAGCCGCCGATCATAGGCGGCCCACGCGCCTGAGTCCCGGCGGCCCGGCCGCTTGAGTCCCGGCGGTCCGAAAGGCGCGAGCCACGGCGGCCCAGCGCCGAAAAACAGTTTTTTTTTTATTATCAGAATAGTGGCCCAGGCCTTCTGTTTTGGACACGTCAGTCCTGTGTTGTGCGGTACGCTCTTTCTCCCATACGCCTCCTTTGCGATTCTTTAACTGCTTTCGTTGCATTTTTAATTTAGTTTTATCATTTCTTACTTTGTTAAGTGGTCACTAAAATTAAAAATTAATTAAAATTCCCTTCAATCGAGGAGCTTTAACCTGGAGTAGAAGCGTCCGACCTGAGTTAAATTCAGGTACCGTGAGTTAAACTTGGCCTTATTTAATTTTAGCACTTCATTGAATGCTTCTTTCCCTACTCCTAATAATTCTACAATTGGCGATAAAAGCATTCACGTCAAATCAATTAGGCCAAATAAACCTGCCTCAAAATAAATACATTTAGGCTAACGCCGGTTAATCATAATCGTGGTGTTTAAGGTTTGAAATCTGACAATATTGGCTAAAAAGCCCTATGTTACCAAATAAACTTATCGGTGAAATTGCTTTTCATTTCGAACAAATTCAGCTTAAGTCCATTAGATCATAGTTGTGGCCAAATAGATTCATGTACACACTTTTTTTTCTTGGTACAATTGCTACATTACGATTCAGTTAAATCTCAATTTTTTGGTAAACCAATTGCCAATAAATTAGACTTAAAAACACTTTTTTAGGCGGACGAAGCGCTTAAAATCAAAAGCTTTGGCAAAATGCTTAAAATTATCATCTTTTGGCTAAAAGCCGTTAAAATTCAATCTTTTGGTGACATCGCCTTAAAATATCATTGATGGCAATCAAATGCCTAAATCAACTCTTTTTTGGCCTAAAAGCCTTAAACGATCACCTTTTTTTGGCAACAATTGCCTAAAGTAAATTTTTTTGCTAAAAGCATTAAAATCAACAATTTTTGGCATCAACATGCCTAAAAATCATTTTCAGGCAGAAATCCTAAAAAACAAAATGCAACAAGCATACACACACTCATCGCATTAAAGCATAACCATGTCAAGCCCCCTTCAAGAAGGCTATGAACTACGTTACTTTGATCTTCCACTTCAAACCGGAAGTAGTGGGCACGTTTGGGATTTAAACCTCCGAGCGGCAAGTCAAAATCAGCATTACATTGGTCTAAATCACGTTAATCACCGCTGCATAAGGGCATCTCATTCATAGGTTAGTTCATTCAGATGAAACATACGTCCTCGGGATTCCATCTCAGGTTTGTAGACATGCTTAATCAATTTGGGGTTTAATTAATCTAACTATTAAACGTTAATTAATAATTGGAAGTCAACTTAGGGTTTTTTCCTAGTTTAACCCAAAATAAATTAAACAAGGTGGCGACTCAACAAGGTGGCGACTCATACATTCACGTGCATTTCTGCCCTTAGTCTCATGCATTCACATGCATTAATGATGTTTGGGGAGGGGTTCACAACATTCCCCTTTTTGTGAAGTAATGTAAAGAACATTCCCCTTTTTGTGTCCTTCTGTTTGTCATTCTTGATTTTTCCTCATTGATTTTTTTTTTTTATTTGCAGACTTGGGCATTTGAGTACTTCCCATATACCCGCCCGGAGCTCATTCGTGCTGATCTTGGGCTGGAACTGGTGCCTTTGGCTTGGAGATGGTACTGATCAAACCTTCATACCATTGGGCGCAAAAAATCGCTGAGGGATCTAAGGACCTTTTTTGACACTTGCACTCTGGAGCAGGTAAGTGCTTAGCAATTCTTAAATATGTCAAATAAAAATGATTTATTAACACATTTGCATCTTTCATAGGTTGAGGTGGGGGCGATGACTGCCCGTCTATAGAGTTGGATTCAGGTCGATCCCCACTTCCAGCAATCAGATGCCTTGTCTCGGTGGAGAGTTGTCCTGTCGCACCCCGTCTTGAGAAGATATTACTTGGGCGAGAGAGTAGACCTTCAGATAAGAGGCTGTCGTTCTGTCCCTTATCCCTAGGCCCGTCCAGAAGGGACATGCCGAGCGGCAAGCAGATGACGTTACCGCTGCTCATACTGAGGGTATCTCACATGTGGAGTTATCCTGGAGGGAGATTATGATGAGTTCTGTAGACTCTCTTGGATGCAACATTGATCTCGGCTCGATGATTGTTCAGAGATCGCGCCCCTTCCCAGCCGCTTGGCACTCGTTCTTCGCGGGCTTCGGGTCCCTCGACAGGACTCCAAAGGAGGAGGCCTAATACGATCCCACCTCTTCCACTCCGGCTTGAGGTCCATCTCGGGCCGGGCCTAGGCCACTTGCAGGTCTTACAGAGCTCCCCGGGCTATTTGCGAGCACCAGGCGCGCTTCACCCAGATTCTGAGCAATCTGCGTCTTCCATACAGCATTCCCTACTATCCTCCTTGACAGCCCTCCCAGCTTCCGGGAGGTTCTCCCTGAGAGTGTGGATCGCCCGGCTCTTTCCTCCGAGGGGACATTACTAGGTAAAAAGACTGACAAATCTCTCACAAAAAGGATTCATAAGAGGACTGATATTGACTTGATATATATTTTTTTTCATGTGAATTTCCAGTCCCTGCGGCGGTTGCGTCAATTAGATGATTGGAGCTGATTCTTGAGATCAGCAAGAACTAACTTCGTCCTGGACTCAAAGGCCTTTGGAGGATCAGAGGAGGAGGAGCCCCATCGACTGAATTATTGCTAATTTTTCCCCTTTTTTTTTTCTTTTGCCGTATCTGTACTGAAACCTTGACTGTACCTTGCACTTGTTAGTACTGAAAATCTTTACATGTATGCATGCTTATTAACTTTGAAAGAAAATAGGATTTCATTTTCGGCCCATTTTATGGAAAATATATATATATAATATATATTTTGGAAATAGGCCATTTTTTTTTTGAAAGAAAATTATATACATTGACATTATATTAATATACATTGACATATAGTATATATATTATATATATATATATATATATTTAATATATATTTTTTTTTTTTTTTTTTTTTTTTTTCGGTGGCCGCGGCGGACGCTGCCGCCGGAGTTCCGCGGACGTCGCCGCCGGGTCGGTGACGCTGCCGCCGACCCAGTGGGGCAGCCGCCTCCGGGCCGCGTTTTTCACATACAAAATTGTTTCAGCTTTTTTTGTATTTCATTTCATTCTCCTCGAAAATCGAGCCAAAAAAAGGCACTTTTTGCAACTTTTTTTTTTTCATTCTTTACTTTTCTCCCTTCTTTTTTTTTTTCAAAAAAACATGAAGCCTTTTTACAACCATAGCATGCACAGCTAGACTAGGAGTCTCTCCAAAGGTCGGAAAAGATCAACTTGGAAGGTAT
>NW_023591244.1:202611-237767 GCF_014843425.1 Jatropha curcas | reverse complement strand
AAAAAGAGGAGGAGTATCTTCATTCACCGGACAAATCTCCCAAGCTTTGCAGTGTGGGGTAGGGTCTTTTCAGACCTTGGCCCCATAATCATTCCCAGGCAGATAAGGACATCTTCCGCATTAAAGGTACTATGCAGTTTATTTGCACTGTCCCGAAATCAAGAGAAATTTCGAGAGTTTGCGGTCTTTCCTTCTAATGAATTGCAGCAGTGTCATATTGAAAATCCCGAGAGGGGCAAAAATTGGGCAGTTTCAGAGTTTGACCTCAAAGAGAGGCTGGCCCTTATTGGCTTCCTTTGAGCTGGCTGTAGTCATCCCTTTTGAATAGTGATAACGCTTATCCTCATAAGGAAACTTGACCTTTTGGCGCAGGGAAGAGGGCACTGCCTTAGTATGATGTATCCATGGTCGACCCAGAAGTAGGTTGAAGCTAGTTGGCAACATCAATTACCTTGGAACGGGACCTCCTATACAGCTGGCCCATATTGTTAACTTCAACGTAGCAAACCCCTAACACTTCCCTCCGGGTGCTGTCGTAGGCTTTCACTATCTTGGTCTGATGGAATGAATCTATTTTCTTCCAACCCTAGACAGCTGGCTACCCTTAGTGGGCAGACGTTCAGGTGCTGACCATTATCAATGAGAACCATGGGCACAGTTTTCAATTCTCTGGTCTGACAAGTGGACGTAAAAGGCATTGTTGTGAACTGCCTCCCTCCTGGGTAAGTCATCATCAAGTAAAAACAAACCCGATCTTTGCATCTTTAATAATGATTGGGTGAGGGTGGATACCAGCACTTCAGGGCTAACCTCTCTCCACGCGATGTTTGGGAGTTGGCCTCAATAACGCCTTGCAAGGAGCTTTGGCGATGAAGGAAAGAATGATGCCAGAAAGTTCCCAAGATTGACACTTTAGCCTGGGGTCTTCTTCAACTGTGAGAGTACCGGGTCTTCCTTTGGGTTCTTCTGCCCTCCGGTAGGGGTTTATTTTTGGACTTTATCCAGGACTAAGTGGTTCATACCTGTCTTCCACTTCCTGGTTATTGCAATCGACCTCTTCAGTTAGGTTCATTCAGAATCCAGGACACAGATTTCATTCATTTTCTAGGAATAGCCTTCGAAAGGATGCGGTCAATTCCTTGGTAATCAAGCCCGTGATTTGGTAAGGGATTAGTAATATGATTTGGCTTACTCCTTGGAATAATTGAACCGTTGTTCCACCAGGTCTTGGGATGCGGTTCTTTGAGCGTCTAGCACGCTTCAGTCTTGTGCCCGTATCCCTGATGGTTCACGTATTTCCATCAGTCTGTAATTCCTGGTATTGGGTTGGGTGGTGGCCTTGCTTCAAAGGCTTAATGTAATTTGCCTTGACAGCCTCTCGGAATACCAAAAGGATTGCATCCCGAGATCAGTGTATGTCTTCTCGACTGACTGCCATTTTTCCTCATATTTTCCCACACGTAAAGGATTGTGGGGTGATACTGTGAATACCAAATTTTGAAGGCTCAAAGAGTCAGTTTTTCCCAGACTGCAACCAGTTTCGGCCGGACAGAGGCCATTTTGAAATTTACTGGAGGTATGCCAATATGGGTACTTAAAACGTCCGGGACGTGCGAGGATCGCGAAACTGGTCTGGATATTTTTTTGGAGGTCCGAAACTCCCGAAAAATTCCTCCGGAACGTAAAACTAAGAAAGTGCGCCGGTCGCTGCGGCGGCGGGGTCCCCCCTCACGACGGCGGCGGCCGCCCTCCACTGGCAGCGGCCGCCAAAGGAATCAGCGCCGCAAGGCCGCCGAAACCAGGTCCGTTTTGCCTATAAATACAGCCCGGTGTGACCTTTCAAACTCACTCAGTCTGTGTTTGACGGACGCTCCTTCTCCCCTACGCTTCCTTGCATTTTTTCTTTTACTGCTTTTCTGCATTTTTAATTTAGCTTTATTGGCTTTCTTGCCTTTAATAATTTGGCCACTTAAATTAAATCAAAATTAATTATATATTCCCTTAACGAGGAGCTTTAACCTGGAAGTTAAGAAAAGCGTCGACGATTTAAAATCAGGGTACATGAACTAGACTCTGCCTATTTAATTTTTTAGCACTTCACAAATGCATGCTTCTCTTCTACTCCTAATAACTTAACAACTGCTTTATAATGCCATCTATTGTCATCATTAGGCGCAAATTGATTCAAGTAAATAAATTTAAGCCTAAATGCTGTTAATTAATAATCGTGGTATTTACAGCCTAGAATCCCGACAATATGGCTTAAAAATACCTAGTTATTAAATGGCTATGGTATAAGTTGCCTTTTTTTCGAACAGTCCTGCTTAGTCCAATTAATCAATTATTGAGACTAAAAAGCTTTAACATTAAACAACGTTTTTGTCTTGGCAATACATTTGCCTACATTGCAATTCCAAGTAACCACTTTTGGCAAAAAAATTGCCTATAAGTGAGATTAATCCTTTTTTTAGCGACAAATCGATTAAATCATAATTTTTGGCTAAAGCCTTCAAACAATTGCCTTTTGGAAAATAAATTGCCTTCAGTCAATCAATTTTTGGCGATAATCGCCCAATTATTCAACTTTTGGCAATAAAATTGCCCTTAATAATCCATTTATTTCGGTCTAAAGGCCTTAAAATCAATCAATTTTTGGCGACAATCGCCTAAATCACAAACATTTTTGGCAACAATTGCCTAATTAATCTTTTTTGGCTAAAAAGCCATTAAAATCAACACTTTCGGCAATCAAAATGCCTAAAAATCAATTTTCAGGCAGAAATGCCTAAACGAAATGCATAACGCATACACAACTCAAGCATAAAGCATCCCGCATTCAAAGCCCTCTAAAAGAGGCCTATCGAAACTACGTGGAATTTGATCTTCCATTCAAACGGAAGTACGAGGCACGTTTGGGATTTAACCCCGAGCGGCAAGTCGAAATCACAAACATTTTTCAATTGCTTCATATTCCTTACAAAGCAATTCATTTGTTTGGTTAAGTTCATCAGGATGACAATAGCTCTCGGGATCCACCTCGGGTTCGTAGACCATGCCTTAACATTGGGAATAATTAATCTAATAATTGGTTAAGTAAAAATTTGGAGTCAGCTTAGGGGGTTTTTCCTAAGTTTACCCTAAAATAATTAAACAAGGTGGCGACTCATACATTCACGGTGGCCAATTTCTACCCTAGTCACATTTTGCATTCAATATGCATGAAATGTTTGGGGGAGGTTCACAAGATGCTTGCCACTTCGTGGAACTTTGCCTGCGCTTGGCTAGGTTTCTTGTATTTTGAGGTTCCCTGAGTCTTCTTTTCAGTTGCCCCATTTGAATTAAAATCTTCTACCTTCGTTAAGCAGTGGCAATGGAGCGACTGGAAACGTTGTAGGTACTGGGTCTGTAGTTGTTTGTTGGTAAGACAGGCTGCAGGTTCTTTATAATTAATGTCCACCTGTTCCTTGCTCAGAGCCGATAATCTATTTGGGCGGCCTGGCCTCCACCTCGTAAGGAACGAGGAAAAGGGTTCGTTGTTCTTCTGTTTTGGTGGTTCTAGTTCCCTCCGAGTAACATCAAACCTCCATGTTATAGTGGTATTGCGTATTAAACGCAATTGCAAGATGTTTCCCAGGTCTTCATTTTTAAGAAACCACTCAGGCTGACAAACCCACCTCAGAGCAGCACCGGTGAGTGATTTGTTGAAACAAGCTGAGCAAGGAGCTCTGCTGTTTCAGTCCGAACGGGTTTAGGGCACCCACATAACAATGTTTCAGGTGTGTTTTGGGACAAAGTGGTCCATCTAAACTTGTCCATGGTTGGTCCATTTTGGAAACTTTGGTTGGCAGTCTTGCTTCGGGGAACAAGGACAAGGAGGTCCATGTCCACTACTTCCTTGTGTTGTCTTAAAGGGCAGTAATAGTACCTTTCCCAACAATTTCAGTGTTTCTCTCATTTTCTGAGCTCCAGCTCAGAAGCAGTTCTAGAGGGCATGTCCCATCCAGTTAAGGGCAAGGGTTTGTCGGTTCAGCAGTAGTCCCTGAATTGGAGGTAGCAGGTCCACTTCCCCCAGCGGAAGCCATTTCCATACCACTACTAGTTCAGCTATTAGGGCTGTTCTCTGGGCCAAAGTAATGCCTCATGCCAATTCTAGCCTCCATTCCTGGCTTCCAAATTGTTCCACGAGATTTGTGATGTCAGCAAGTGATGCCATTGGTGCAGTTGAAGTTGGTGAGGTTGGTGAAGCTAGTGAGGTTGGTGGAAGCATGGTGAGGTTGGTGATAGCAACTGTAGGTGTGACTGGAAACTTGGATAGGCACTCCCGAACAGTGGGTACCTGAATAGGATAAATGGTAGCTGGATTAGGGTATAGTGGGTAGTATTCCTGTTATCAGGGTAGCTTGAAGCAGAAAATCGACTCTTTTGTCCAAATTGTGCATGAACCTAAAAAGAATATTTTATTGTTCTTTTTAATGGTGATGATATGTCATGAATGCGCACAACATCACGTCAATAAATTTGTCTTTATGATATGGTTCGCATCATTGGGTGCTACAGCCCTAAAGGATAGGTTTCTATAGGCTATGACACAAATAGAGAATTGCTTATCTAAGGGAAGCCCTTGAACCTTGATAGTAAAGGATATACCTAACCACATGTGAACAGAGTTTTCGCGTGGGTCCACAGTACCGCATACTCATGGGGCCAGCCCCCAAAAGGATTAGGGATGGTTTGCAGTACCAGGGAGGAACCGCTTTGGCTGTCCGTCGACATAATCAAGGAGACCTGCTCGATCAAGCGCTACTTGCTATCCAGACTCAGATAGTTTGAACAGAAGAGAGAAAGAAATTCATTTGAAATTCCATTTTTTTATGCAATGGAGAAAAGATTCCCTTCAATTCGTAAACAAATAAATCAACAATTTTAAATGATTTAAAGTATGATTTTCCAATTAGGTCCGAAATCCTCCTTATTAAGCATTCTTAAAGAAAGAACACTTAATCTTTGCTAGGGTCCCTACAAACAAAGTAATAGTAAAATAATACCCTAAAAAAGAAGGGCAGGTTTTTAGTTTACACACAATCGTAGTCCATTTATGCAAAATGATTACAATAATTCGCCCAGCAGAGTCGCCAAACTGTGAACCCTCCCCGAATATATAGGGCATATAATGCATATGATAAAGGGGCAGAAATGCACGTGAATATATGAGTCCACCAACCTTGTTTAATTAATTTTAGGGTAAACTAGGAAAAAACCCTAAGTTGACTCCAATTTTAATTACCTAATTACTAGATTAATTATCCCAATTGTTTAAGGCATGGTTTTGGGCGAACCGAGGTGGATCCCGAGACTATGTCATGCTGATTAACTAACCAATGAACGAATGTGCAAGGTAAATGACTGGTAATGGACAATGAAATGTTTAAGTGATTTCGACTTGCCGCTCGGGGTTAATCCCAAACGTGCCTACGTACTTCCGTTGAATGGGATCAAAAGTCGACGTAGTTTTGATAGGCCTTTTTTAAAGGGCTTTGAATGGGTATGCTTAATGCATGAGTGTGTGTGAATGCTTCGTGCATTTTGTTTAAGGCATTTTGCCAAAAGAATTGATTGATTTGATTTAGGCGTTTGTTTGCCAAAATTGTTGATTTAAGGCCTTTTAGCCAAAAAGATTTGAATTTAGGCAATTTGTTTGCCAAAAATTGATGTGATTTTAGGCGATTGTCGCCAAAATTTGATTATTTGAAGGCTTTTAGCCAAGAATGAGTTGATTTAGGCAATTTGTTTGCCAAAAGGTGTTGATTGGGGCAATTGGTCGCCAAAATGAGTGATTTAATGGCTTTTAGCCAAAAGAATTGGAATTATTCAAGGCATTTTGCCAAAAATTCTATTTAAGCGTATTTGTCACTAAAAATAGTTAAATCTACTTATAGGCAATTTGGTTTGCCAAAAGTGATCAATTGAATTGCAATGTGGGCAATTTAATTGGCCAAGAAAAGCCGTGTTTAATTAAGGCATTTTAGCCCACAAATTATTGATTAATTGGACTTAAGCCAGGCTTGTTTCGAAAAATAAAAGGCGATTATACCAATAGCTAATTAATTAACTAGGGCTTTAGCCAATATTGTCGGGAGTTTGGCCAAATGAATACACGATTTATTGATTAGACCGGGCATTTAGCCTAAACTTATTCCTTAAGGCAATTTATTTGCCAAATGATGATGATGGTGTGAATGCGGTTGTAGAATATAGGAGTAGAAAGAGAAATATGCATGAAGTGCTAAATTAATAGACAGGGTTTTAGTTATTAACTGATTTAATCGCGACCGCTTCTTAGCTTCAGCTTGAAAACTCTCGGATCAAGCTCCTCTTAGGGGAAATTTAATTAAAATTAATTCGATTTTAAGTGACCAAGTAACAAACAGAAAAATAAAACCTATACTAAATGCAGCCAAAAGCAGTAAAGAATCGCAAGGAGCGTAGGGGAGAAGGAGCGGCCGTCAACACAGGACTGAAGTGAGTAAAAACGGAGTGCCGGGGCTATATTATAGGGAAAAATTGGCTGGAGGGCGGCCGCTGTCCGCCGTGGCAGCCGCCCGCCGCCTTCTTTGTTCCGCAGCAGCTGCAAGCCAGTTGGCTGGCAACCGCTGCCTAATAGCCGGCCGTGGCCGGCGGCCGTAAGCTTGCCGATGGCCGGCGGGCAGCCGCCGCAGCGGGGCCGGCGGCTTGCTATTTTTTTTGTTTCAAATGGCTTTTTCGGGAGTTCCGTACCTCCAAAAATATTCCGGGACCAAGTTTCTTCTGCGATCCTCGCAATTTTCCCGACGTTTTCAAGTAACGATATTGGCATACTTCCCGGTAAATTTTCTAAAATGGCCTCCGGCCGGGACTGTTTGCAGTCCGGAAAACAAGGCTTTTTGAGCCTCAAAATTTGAGTATTCACACCTTTGTATAGCTCATATGAAGTCTTTTTAAGTTTAGATCTTCCAATGCCCTGTTTTAGAATATAACATGCCAGTGTTAATGGCCTTCTGCCCCAGATACTTCTTAAATTTAGAATCACTTAGGCATGGTTCTGGCCAATTTGTAAAGTTGTTCTAAATTCTTGCGTTCCACCTGTCCATTTGTTGATGGTGGTTCTAGGTGCTGAGAAGTTATGAAAGATTTCCCTGATTCATTGCAATAAAGCATTGAATTTCAATTTTCAAAATTCTCCTCCATGATCACTTCTAATTGTAGAGGATGTTGTATCCTTTCATTTTGTATTCTCTTGCAAAGATGAACAAACATGTCATATGACTCATCCTTATTTCCTAAGGAAGAGTGTCCAGGTGAATCTAGAATAATCATCTTATAATAGCAAATGATAGGAATTTTCCTCGCAAGACTAAGAAGGAGTAATTAGGACCCAAATAAATCAAGGTGTAGCAATTCTAAAGGTCTAGAAGTAGAAAACCATGCCGTTAGATTTGAACGATGTCTGGTTTTGGTTTGCCCAATTGACAAACATGAACAAATGTGATCTTTTTTTCAAATTTTCAACTTTGGCAAACCTCGAACCAAATCTTTCTTAGATAGTTTTAGAAAATAAGTTGCCATGCTTGCATGTCAAAAAAGTCCTTTTATGCCATAACCACTAGAAATTATGAACAGAAATTAAGCATATGTCTAGGTTATGCATATCAAAAGATCTACTAGGTATATATCTCAAACTTTTTTTCCAACAAAATAAAGTTTTGTTATCATGCAAATGTTCTGAACTTCACAAATAAAAGGGTTCAAACGAATCACTCTTCTATTTTCATCACAGATTTGACTTAACAACTTCACAGTTATAATGTAATCCTTCTACTAAGTATACATATTCTAAATTTGAAGGAATTAGAACTTACCACACCAATACCAATAATTTTAACCTTTCGGCTTTGTCCTCCAAAGTTTATTGTAACACCTTTTTTCTTTTCTAATCTAGTGAATTTCTTTCCTATCATCCAGTCATATGCCTAGATGCAAGCGCTGTCTATATACCACATTTCTATTTTCACTCACTCCTTAGGCACACCTGAAAAGATTGAGCAGATTTATGTACCCAATTATATTGGGTAAGTCATTCAATCTCCAATTTCTTCTCACCGACTCTAACTCGAAAAGGGCATCAAGATCGAGGGATCGATAGTCTCAATAAAAATTACAAAGCCCCTTTCCTTACAGAAGAATTATCGTAATTTTATTAGTTGCATCTGAGGAAGAAAAGCCTGCTTATAGAAGGGATGGAGACAGCTACTTTTAGAATGAGAGAGGATGGTGACCCAAAGCAAATGAATATGTGACCTTATAGGCAAGGAAGGAATTTTCAACCTATCATTCTAATTATAAATTGGGAAGAAAGTCTTCTTGAAAGCAAATGAGAGAAACTTAGTAGCAACTATAACATGCCAATCTCCAGATACTGAAAATTGGAAGCATTAGTCCCAAAAGAAGGATTCTAACTTTCTTTTTTGGCATTTAGTAACATAGACAGGAAGTTATCTCTAGACCACAAGTTAAGGGAAAGTCCGTGGGACGGCTAACTCTTTTTGGATAGAGACACCGACATTTGTCCTTTTCTATAACTAATTAAAAAAGAAGTGATACATACAATTTTCTTTACTTCTTATATGCAGAACAATTGTGCCATTCAATAAGGAAATCCTTTAAGAATAGGCTTTCTTTCCTCACGACTTTTGTATATAGGTATATAGAAAGCATTAGTAAGCTATATAGGCTATAGTGACATAAGCCGTAGTCAATAACTTTTCACTGACTTCTTAGTTACATGAGCTAAGATCTAAAGGCCATAAAGAAAGGGCAGGTATGTTCGCTTGTAGTTACCTGTGAATCTCTGCCTATCGTGGCTAACTGTGCCATAAGTCAGTTAGAATAAAGTAAGAAGTTTATAGCTTTCCTACCGCAGTAATGGATTTGAGAAATAGAATGCTAATAATGCAGCTCTTGTAAGCTTTCCCTAACTATTTATGCACAGCTGGTGGAATAGTCCCTTAAGGTTGGTTGGAGGTGAAATTTTGGTTTCGTATTGATTATACTTGTTTTGTTGATAGAACAACTTGGTTATTTGATATTAATGATGTAAGGATAAGAATAGTTCTCTATATCTTCTTTGTTAAAGAGTTTGATTCATGATTAATATGATACATGGAATGAGGCAAGTATGTGGAATTTGTTTAAGTACTTGTTCTTTTATATGGTTAAATGTGGGTATAAAGAATGATATATTGAAATATGTTGAGATTAGACTATGAATGTATGTATAAAAAAGTGTAACTAAAAAACATTTGGTTCCCTTTTTATTATGTACTTGGTTGAATAGTTGTATGAATTTTGGATATATTGAAATATTAGATTGAGCTATGATCATATGCCTGGACACGGAAATGTCCCACTATAAGGATGCAGACGCGCTTCTACGTTCTGTAGGCTTTTACCACTATCTGTAGGCTTATGCCCTAATCTATATCTGTTGGTATTTGCCATTCTCATTTTTGAATTTTGATAATAATATCCTGCTCTCAAATTTCTCTTGAGTTACTAATAAGGCCCATTGAAAATAAAAGGTTTAAAAGAAATGTGATTGATATCATAACTGTAATATATGTTTCCAATAATATTCTATTAATGGTATACATGTGTTTCCGATAACATTCTAATTTTGTTATTTAGTTTCGATAACATCTGATTTTGTATTAAAGACTGTCATCTAATTTTGTTAAGTATAGTGTTCAGTAGTATCTTTAAATAATACATAAGCTCTAAAACCATATGATAAGGAAAACTAACTTGAATTCATTATGATGTAGTATATATTTCTAAATAACATTCTAAGGTAGTGTGCATTTGGAATATATGATATATGAATTATTGATACCTGAGTATTTGTATTCCTTTTGTATTTGAGATTTGGAAAACAAACCTTAATGAGATATGAGTTAAACATATGAAATATAATAGATTGTGCATGAAGTAAGATACTTAAAGCCATGAACTATGTTATTGACTAATTAGATTGTCTTGTATTCATGAGTACAGAATAATGCTTGATGATTCGGAATAAGATTGTAAATTTATGAAAAATGACATGTTAAACTCTAAACCTTAGATAACTCTATGGAGCATAGTTTTTAGTAAAACATATTTGTTTTGTGTTTATGGATTGCATATAATGGTTTGAGCACCATTTGAGTTTTAATACTCCAGTGGCGATGAATTTTTAATCTCGTGTAGGTTTGAAGATTCTGATTTGCTGTTAATCCCGAGTTCGCACATATAAAGGAGAAGTCTTCAAACCTCTTGTCTTAAGTATGAGTCTCTCTATTAGGCTCGTGCAATGTATTAGTTTTGGGTGCTAATGAGAGTAAATGATTTTCTGTTGGGGGCTTGTAATAGATGTTGTTTAAATAACTTGGTTTGTTTTGGATTTAAATTCTCTAAGTTGTATGTTTAAGATTTTGGATTTTGAGATTTTTATTTGGGAATTGAAACTAGGAATTTTAAATTGTTGAACCTTCTCTATAGTAAAGGTTGGATACATCAAGTGGATGATGTTTTTATAGAATTGGTATACTTGTAATTAATTAAGATTTTGGATTTTACTAATTTTGTTGGCATTTTAATAAGTTGTATTTTTAGAGGAAACTCTTTGTAAGTTTTGCTGCAGGATTTTCTAAACTATTTTGAGTCTGATTTAATGGGCTTGCTAGCATTTTTTTAAACTTAATTTTTTTGGTGTTTAAAACTTAATGTTGTTTTCATTAATTTAATTTATTAGTCTCTGCTTCTACCACCTTTAATGTCTTTGTAAACCCAAACCCCTCTTTTATAAAAGGATTAAATGTAACAGGAATTTTGGAATAAAATAAGTAAGTCAGCATGTTTTCTCTATTACATAATTGTGACATCCATGTCTGGTCCCCATGGAGCAAAAAGGGTGTTTTATAGGAAAGGCTACTTACTTCAAAGCACACTCCTATCCAACTGCCATCGATAGCCAGGTATATTTAAAAATAACGAGCATAAATAGTTTTTATGCTTCCTTATTAGTATCTTGACTTGAATGATTTGAATGATATTAAGTTGCTTGAGTTATGTATAACATTATTTAAGATTATGGGATGGGTTCAATTTTAATACCACGTTCCGACCACCATGGAATTGACATCAAGAAATTCTTAGCTCCTTTCATTTTGAGTACACCCAGCACCTGATGGAGAAAAATATGGTTTAGGATTTTAGGATGAGATCGAAAATAGCTTTGGTCTGGGGCTTAATGAATTATTAGGTTTTTCTAAAGCACATAATGACCCTGTAACCACCCGCCTCCAGTCCTGGAATAGATTTGATGGGGACGCCACATCCGTGTCGAAGGCACCATTCTAATTAACATATAAATCAATAAACTACTACATGAACCTAGAAGTGATTAAATATTCACAAGTCTAGCCAAGTATAAATTTTATTTTTTTTATATAAAATATTTTGGGAATCTTATAGAAAAAAACTGCAAGAGTTTCCCCAAAACTGAACTTAAACTCAAAAACCTATATACACAAACACTGCCAATTCAATCTCAAATCATCTAACAACTCCAATGATCAAGCCAAACAAATTTTGTAGCACCGCCCGCCCAATCCCAAGAGATCAAACGACGGAATGCCCAACCATTTTTCGGTGCCTCGAGGCACATCCTAACAAACATAAATAATCATAGTAATTAGGTGAATTAAAGTTATTTAAGTATTCACAAGTTTAGGCAAGTGCTATTTTGTTTTTTTTGAAATGATATGGGATTACAGAAAAACTACAAGAGTTTCCCTTAAAAATTAAGCTCGTCAAACATGTGAATATCAAGGACACTCCCAAATTCAAACTCCAAACCCCTTCTCAAAAACTCCAATAACCAACACAACACAACAATAACTTCTAATAACTTCAAATAACTATTATAATTCCTCATTAGCATCAATAATAATCATCAAACTAAATGCATTCATTATAATTGAAGTCCTAATAATCCAACCATGCAACGAACTTAGAAAATATTTTATATCTAATATTAAATAAGTCTCATGCTTAACTTCAAATATTGTGCACCAAAAAAAAAAAAATTAATTTATAATGAACATGCTTAAAATTCCGAAATAACGTAACCTTCAAAATAAATAATTATATTAATACATGCCATAGATTCTTAATTACATAAAACTAAATTCTACACTACCGAAATAATCTTCTGCTCTGATGCTAAATCCTTTGGTCTTTTGAGCAGGCAACCACGGGTCTTCAACCTAACATGATAAAAATAAATGCGCTGAGTAAATAAAAACTCAGTGTGGCTCATAGGAATATATACTTACCAATGTTGCGGAAGGCAACATACTTAAAACAAAAGGAATTTTAAAAATAGTTTTCATTTTTATAATAAATAAAATACTTGGATAACAAAGCATAATTTCGCAATTTCATAGCACATATTTCATAATCACATATTTTATATTACATCATATATTCATTACCCTTGAATGTTTCTTTCACCCTTAAGCATGCTTTTCTTTTTTAATTAATAACATAGTCACACATATTCCAAAAACAAGTTCAAATATAGTATAAAATAATCTTTTTAATTAATTTAATTTCCTTGAAAACTATTTTTCTTAAGACGCTCTCAATAACACTTAGGAGAACAGATGGGACTGGATAAGATTCATAACTTATTCCATAATGGCCTTATATGCGAACATAATCAAATAGGGGCTTCAAAGAGCCTATCATAACATATGGAGCACGTTTGCTCTACATAATGCACTCCCAGTGCCTAGCATATGATCATAGCTTCAATATCATAACGTCCAGCATGCTCGCATACTTACATAATTAAATCATAATCACACATCAAATTTCACACCAAGTATATTAGAGTCCAAAAACATAGTTTTTATTTTCTTAATTCATAACACTGTTCTAATAAAACTTATTTTTTCCTTTAAGTCTTATTGATCATAATGTAAGCTTCGTTTGATTCGTTAATTCATGAAAATCCCCATGCTTAACCTAATTACTTACAATAGAAAATTTTTATCCATAAAAATTACTTTATAAGCATTTTAAAACATATATCAATCAAAAGATTCCATTTAAAGCATCCTTTAGATCACATGTGCAAGCTATATCCATAGGTCAACTATACACACTTTGATGCAAATTCTCAATATTTCCATCAAGAACATTGGAAAATTTCCCATTCCTCAAGTAAATATGGGCATTTCATCTATGCTTCACACATATAAATTTATTATTATAACTAAAGCATATTATCATTGTGAAAAGCATGTTATTATCCAAAGAGATACTTTTCCTATTAATGGCATAAGTAGATAAAAAATCTCATATTTGATTGACTTAGGCAAAATCAACTCTCTACCCATTCTAACATCATGCATTTAGTCTTAAATAACATGTTCATAATACAATTCAAACCTCATTAAAACCTGGATATGCAAATCCGCCAAATTTCTAACAATTTTAATCATAGGGAAAATTACAAAATCATAACATTATTCAATTTAACATACTAACCATTGAGTAATGTCCATGAAACAACATATTTAGATGCTAATCAATAATTAATTGAAGGTAGGAATTCAAAACTCCTACCTTATAAACATATTCGGCCAAAATGAGAAATTTGAAGGGGAGCAAGTTTCTTCACTTCAACTTGTCATACAAAACAACATTTATATACACCTAAGACACCCTAATTCAATCAAAGTTTACAACAATTCAAAACATTTCATACAAAATTCTCAATTTTCCACATAATAGCATAAAATTTTCAAACTCAAAAAATTGAAAAGAGAGAAAGTGTATTTATGACACTAACCTTCAAAGCAAGTTTTTTTAATCAGCTTAGATTAAAGCTCTCTAAGCTTTAGCTTTTGGGCCTTTCTTCTTTTGGGTAAGAGGGGTTCCCTAAACTCTACATAAATAGAAAATCAAAAATCAAAATGAAGAAGACAAATAAAGAGAATTGGACATAAATGGACATGGATATGCTTAAAGAGAAATCAAAACCCAAAATAGAAAAAAAATATAAATCACTTACTTGACTTAGTAGAAGAAATCCTCCAAATTTCCTTGAAAATGATACCACATATCACTACCCAAGTAAATCTCCAAAGATTAAATTAATCACTTACTTAAGGTTTAATGGAGTGAAAATGGTGTGTTTAGTCAGTAGGAATTGAAGAAAAACAAAGAGAAGGAGAGGAAGAAGAGGACGTCTGAGACAGGAGAAAAGAAGAAAAAGAAAAGTTGTTGCTCAAGTGATAAACATTGACTTTTATAGTCAATAAGGGCATTTTAGTCATTTCCACTACTTCCTTAAGAAGTGATATTTGGGTGGTTAAGATTAAGTCAATGATACTCTAATCTAATGGCTAAAAATATTTCCAATTAAATTCCTTCAAGATATTATTTATCTCTACAAAATTCTTAAATTTTCTCCAAAAAAATAATTTCTCAAATTTTCTTAATTAATAAAACACCATAATTCACTATTCACTAATTATCTAAATTCTCCAAATAAATTTATTACTTATTTTCTACCCAAAAAACCATGTAGGCATGCTCCAAAAATATTAAATAAAATATTAAATATAAATAGTAATTTTTTCGGACCGAAATAATACTAATTCTCGGATTGGTGGTACTATTCACAGACCGATAAACTACTATTTCTGACACAGAAAAATAGGGCATTACAAAATTAATTTCTATAGATTCATAGTCATTCATTTCCTCATTATCACCATAATAAACATCAAATTTATGAAAATTAATACATATATAATAAGTCTCATAAATCCAAACCATATATAATTAACCTAGGAGAAATTTCTACATCTAGATATTACATATATCCATATTTATCTCCTTATACATATGCCTAAATAAAATATACTTCAAGCATACATAAGTTACATATACCCAAGTGACATATTCTTGTTATTAATTATACATGCCATAAATCTTAAATACATAACACTAATTCTATAACTACTAAAAAGATCTCTTCTGCCCCGATGCTATTCCCTTGGTTTTTGAGCAGCAACCACAGTCCACAACCTGCGTGTGATAAAAATCGACGTGCGGAGTATAAAACTCAATGATGCTCATAAATCACATACATTCTAATGTTGCGATGACAACATATATTTAAAGCATGAATCTTTACAAGAAGTTTCATAATCATAAAATCATTTGGATATCAAACATCTTTACAAGAAGTTTCATAATCATAAAATCATTTGGATATCAAACATGCATAAGCATTCATAGCACATAATATCATATTAAACTCACAAATTAATAAAAATTATAATTATCTTCATATCATATCATATATTCATTTCTTTTGATATTTATACTACCTATAAGCATGCTAATCATTTCAAATCTAAATTTCACATGACATGCTATATAGCTTCATTTATTAACATAATCACATATTCCCAAACTAAGATCATATAATATAATCTCATTAAACCTAATGCACCTAAACCATAGATTTCAAGCATGAAAGTCATAAATATAAATTGTAGCTCATAAGTACACATATCATGAATATTATCTTATTAATTTAATTTCCTTTAAATATTTTACTCATGGACTCACATACACTTAGAAGAAAATGAAGCAGATAAGATTTCAGAAACATAATTAGAATGGCTATGTAAGCCAACAGAATCAGAGGGGCTTTAAAAGCCTAACAGAAACAGATAGAGCGCATTCGCTCATATAGAAAGCACCCACGTGCCTAGCATATATGATCATAGCTAATATCAGAATGGCATCAAGTGTCGATCAATGCTCATATGATAGAATAAATCAAATCACATATCAAATTCTCACCAAGTATATTAGAGCTAAAATCTTATTTTCCTTTTTTTTTTTTTTTAAATCTTAGATTTCTCATAGAACAGTTATTCTTTTAGCATACTTAAACTCATCATAGGTTCTGAGTTTGGACTCCAATAAATCATGAAACTCATACTTTGTCATAATAAACTTAACATAGGATTTTTATGTTAATCCTCAATAATCATCTCTCAAAATATTATTTATCTCCACAAAACTATTAAATTTATTTTATAAAAATAATTTCTCAAATTTTCTAATTAATAAAATACCATAATTCACAATTCACTAATTATTTAAATTGTCCAAATAAATTCATAACATATTTTCTACCCACCAAATTATGCATGCATGCTACAAAAATATTAAATAAAATATAAAACATAAATAGTAATTTTTTTGGACCGAAATAATACAGACTTTCCGATAGGCGGTACTATTCACAGACTGGTAAACTACTATTTTAGACACCAAAAAACAGGGCGTTACAACTCTCCCCCTTTTAAGAAATTTCGCCCTCGAAATTCACCTGAAGTAAATTGTGGATGATACTTTCCCAAGTAGCTTCCTCGGTCTTGTGATTTCTCCAAAGGACTTTTACTAGATGAATTCTCTTATTCTTTAATTCATTAATCTATCTAGCAAGTATCCTCATTGGTTCCTCCTCATAAGTCAAATCTAGCTCTAAAGTCACAAACTCAATTGATATCACATGCGATGGGTCGGATCGATACCTCCTCAACATGGACACGTGGAAGACCTTATGGATCCTATCTAGGTTTGATGGTAAAGCTAGTCTATAGGCCAATGGAAGCACACACTCAATGATCTCATATGGACCCATGAACCTAAGACTAAGTTTACCCTTCTTTCCAAATCTCAATACCTTCTTCCGCAAAGATACCTTAAGGAAAATCTTATCACCCACTACATACTCTACATCTTTCCTCTTTAAGTCTGCATATGACTTCTGACAATCTGAAGCCGCTTTCAATCTATTTATGATAATTTTGACTTTATCGTTTGTATCCTGAATCAAACCTGGACCTACAATCTTGTCCTTACTCAACTCTTACCAACAGAGTGGATTCTTACACCTCCTACCATACAATGCCTTAAAAGGACCCATCTAAATGCTTTACTGATAACTGTTGTTGTAGGCGAATCCCATAAGTCAAATGTACTTCTCCAACTACCCTCAAACTTGATGACATAAGCTCTCAACATATCCTCTAAAATCTAAATATCCTGCTTTGACTGACCATGTATCTAAGGATGAAAAGCTATGCTGAAATTCAATCTAGTACACAGGGCCTCATATATCTTCTTCCAAAATCTAGAAGTGAATCTCGGATCTCTGTCTGAAATGATAGAAGATGGAACCCCATGCAATCTCACTATCTTATTTATATAAAGCTTTGCATACTATTCTATAGTGAAGTCGATCCTAACAGGAAGGATGTGTGCCGACTTAGTCAATCTGTCAACTACCATCCAAATGGCGTCTTTCTTTTTAAGAGTCAAAGGCAATATTCAGACAGATAAAATATGCAACTCCCTCATGTATGCATGAACCTATTTAAGTGCTAGGGATTTTATTCATGGTTTTCCTTTATCGATCCTTCTAAGGAAACCACTGAGAGAATAGTATTTGACCTCCTGATCGCCGCCTAAATGAATCTAATACTCAGGCATGTGAACCCCTCCCCCAAAAATAGGCATATAAATGCATATAACTAAGGGCAGAAGTGCACGTGAAGGTATGAGTCGCCACCTTGTTTAATTATTTTAGGGTAAACTAGGGAAAATCCCTAAGTTGACTCCAATTAATTAACCTAATTACTAGATTAATTATCCCAATGTTTAAGGCATGATCTACGAACCCGAGGTGGATCCCGAGATGGATCCCGAGACTATGTCATGTTGATGAACTAACCAAAAAAATGAATGCTTTGCAAGGTAATTGGACCAATGGAATGTTTAAGTGATCTCGACTTGCCCCCCGGGGTTAAATCCCGAACGTGCCTACGTACTTCCGTTTGAATGGAAGATCAAAGTCAATGTAGTTCGATAGGCCCTTTTTTTAAAAGGCTTTGAATGGGTATGCTTTATTCATGGGTGTGTGCATGCTTCGTGCATTTTGTTTAGGCATTTTGCCAAAGAATTGATTGATTTGTTGAGGCGTTTGTTGCCAAAAGGAAGTGTGCCACAAATGTTGATTTAAGGGTTTTAAGCCAAAAAGATTGATTTTAGGCGAATTTGTTTGCGAAAACAGTGATGTGATTTAGGCGATTGTGCCAAAATTGATTATTTGAAGGCTTTTACCAAATGGGTTTGATTTAGGCAATTTGTTTGCCAAAAAAGTGTTGATTGGGCGATTTGTCCGCCAAATTGATTGATTTAAGGCTTTTTAGCCAAAAAGATTGATTAATTCAAGGCATTTTGCCAAAAGCCTTGTTTAAAGCGATTTTCGCTAAAAACATGATTTAATCTACTTAATGCAATTTGTTTTGCCAAAGTGATCAATTGAATTGCAATATAGGCTAATTTATTGCCAAAAAAATGTGTTAATTAAGGCCCATTTAGCCACAATTTATTGATTAATTTGGACTTAAGCCGGATGTTCGAAATAAAGGGCCCATTATACATAGTCCATTAACTGACTAAAATACTTTAGCCAATATTGGTCGGATTTAGGCTTTAAACACCACGATTATTTAATTAACGCGGGCTTAAGCTAATCATATTTAATTAAGGCAAGTTTTATTTGCCAAATTGATGACGTGAATGCATTTATGCAACAGTTTTAATTCAGTCATTGGAGTAGAAGAAGAAATATGCATGAAAATGCTGAATTAAATGGGCAAAGTTCGTTAATTACTTTGAGTAATCGGCGGTCGCTTCTTAAGCTTCAGCCTATGCAAAACTCCAGATTAATCTCCTCGTTTGGGAATATTGATTAGAATTAATTTATTTAAGTGGCCACAATATAACACCAGCTGTGAATACCCAAATTTTTGAGACTCAAAGAAACCAGTTTTTCCCCGGACTGAAACAGTCCGGAGGACCGGAAAGCCATTCGAAAAAGTTCACCGGAAATAATGCCAATTATGGTACTTGGAATGTCCGGAAAATTATGGGGATCACAGAACTGGTCCCGGAATATTTTTTGGAGGTCCAGAACTCCCAAAAGCTCCCGTGAGTGTTAAAAGTAGAAAAACCACCAGGCCACGGCGGTCCAGCCGCTGGCTTCCGGTGGCCAAACCGCCGAGCATCGCGGTCCGAACCGCCTCGCCGCCGGCGGTCCAAGCCGCCGGCCACCAAGTGGCCCAGCCGCCGGACGCCAGCTGGCCCGAGCCGCCGAGCCCGGCGGCCAACCGCGCTTATCGGCGGCCAAAGCCGCCGAGCAAACCGCGCCGCCGGCCGCCTAAGTCCCGGCTCCCCGAGCCCCGAGCCCCGCGCCCAACTGCCCTGCAACCTCGGCGCTCGCCGCTGATCCCGGCGGCGCCCGAGCGCGATCAATTTAGGCGACCCAGCGCTGAGTCCGGCGGCCGCCGGCCGCCGGCCGCCTGAGACCCGGCGGCCACCGCCTGAGTCCGGCGGTCCGAGCCCGCCGAGCCCCGGCGGCCCCAGCCGCGATACAGTTTTTTTTATTATTATAAATAGTGGCCCCCAGGCCTTCTGTTTTGGACCACTCAGTTGTGTTGACGGACGCTCCTTTCTCCCTACGGTCCTTTGCGCTTCTTTAACTGGCTTTCTTGCATTTTAAATTTTAGTTTTAATCACTTTCTTACTTTGTTAAGTGCGTCACTAAAATTAAATTAATTAAAATTCCCTTAACGAGGAGCTTTAACCCTGGAGTTAAGACGGTCGACGATTAAAATCAGGTACGTAAGTTAACTCTGCCTATTTAATTTTAGCACACATTCATGCAATGCTTTCTTTTCTACTCCTAATAATTTCTACAATTGCATTCACGTCAATCATTAGGCAAATAAACTGCCTCAATTAAACAAATTTAGGCTAAACGCCCGGTTAAGTGGTATTAAAGCCTAAATCCGACAATATTGGCTTAAAATACCTAGTTAATTAATAGCTATGGTATAATCGCCTTTATTTCGAACAAATCGGCTTAAGTCCAATTAATCAATAATTGTGGCCAAATAGCCTTCATTACACACATTTTTTCTTGGCAATCAATTGCCTACATTACAATTTAGTTAATCAATTTTTGTCAAACCAATTGCCAATAAATTAGATTAACCACTTTTTAGCGACAAATCGCTTAAATCAAAAGCTTTGGCAAAATGCCTTAAAATTAATCAATCTCTTGGCTAAAAGCCTTAAAATCAATCATTTTGGCGACAATCGCCTAAAATCAATCATTTTGGCAATCAAATTGCCTAAATCACTTGCCTAAATCACTCTTTTTTTGGCTAAAAGCTTAAAAATCAACCTTTTTTTTTGGCAACAATTGCCTAAAGTAATCTTTTGGCTAAAAGCCATTAACACAAATCAACATTTTTGGCAATCAAATGCCTAAAAAAAAATCAATTTTCAGGCAGAATGCCTACAACAAAATGCACAAAGCATACACACACTCATGCATTAAGCATACATTCAAGCCTTCAAAGAAGGCCTATCGAACTACGTTGAAACTTTGATCTTCCATTCAAACGGAAGTACGTAGGCACGTTTGGGATTTACCCCGAGCGACAAGTCAAAAATCACATTTCATTGGCTCTATCACATTAATACCCTGCAAGAGCATTCATCATAGGTTAGTTTCTTCAGCATGAACATAGTCTCGGGATCCATCTTCCAGGTTTGCTAAGACCATGCTTTACCATTGGGTTAATTAATCTAGTCATTACGTTAATTTAAAATTAGGAAGTCAACTTAGGGTTTTTTTTCCTAGTTTACCCTAAAAATAATTAAAACAAGGCTGGCGACTCATACATTCACGTGCATTTCTGCCCTTTAGTCCAATGCATTCACATGCATTAATGATGTTTTGGGGAGGGGTTCACGTTTGGCACTCCGTTGGGGAACTTATGTAATCTTTTTGCAATAAATGACTACAATTGCTGTGTAAACTAACCTGCCCTTCTTTAGGGTAATTATTTACTATGCTGTTTTGCAGGTACCGCCAACAAAAAAATCCAGTATTCTTTTCTTTAAGGAGTACAGATAAGGAGAATTTTTGAACTTTGAACTTATACAACTAAATTTAAAAACATTTTTAATTTTGTTGATTTATTTGCAAAACGATTGGATTGAGAATCCTTTTCTCCATTGCATAAAAAAAATGAATTTCAAATGAATTTCTTCTCTCTCTGTTCAAACTTCTGAGTCTGGATAGCAAGTAGCGCGGATCGGCAGGTCTCATTGATTATGTCGACGGACAGCCAAAGCGTCCTCCCTGTTACCGCAAACCACTCCTAATCCTTTTAGGGGTGGCCCATGGGCATGCGTACTGTTGGACCCATGCGAAACTCTTTGTTTCACATGTGGTTAAGTATATCCATGCCCTAGGTTCAAGGGTCCCTTTATAAGCCTATTCTCTATTTGCGTCATAGCCTATAGAACCTATCCTTTAGGGCTGTATGCACCCACTGTATGCACCCAATGATGTGAACCATACCATTAAATAGATTATGACATGTTGTTATGCGCATTCACGACATATCATAAACATGGGGTAAAACACAGAAGGAGAGCAGAAAACACTCTTTTACTTCTCAGTCATGCATAGTTGGATAAAAGAGTCGATCTACCTCACATCAGTTACTTGATACACCACACTAAGGCAGTACCCTCGTCCTTGCACCAAAGGGTCAAGTTTCCATATGAGGACAAAGTTATCACCATTAAGGGGGATGACTACAGTCAGCTCAAAAAGCCAAAGGGTCAGCCTCTCTTTGAGGTCAACCCTGAAACTGCCAACCTACCCCTCTCGAGATTTCAGTATGATACTGTGCAGTTCATAGAAGGAAGGACTGCAAATTCTCGAATTCCCTTTGATTTCGCACTAGCTGCCCAAAGGACCGCCCTGATAGCTGAATTGGGCAATGGGAATGGAAATGGAAATGGAAATGGGGCTTCTGCCGGGGGAAGTGGACCTGCTGGCTCCAACCAGGGTCCTGCTGCTGAACCTACAAATCCTGCCCTAAACCTGGATGATATGCCCTCTAAAACTGCTTCTGAGCTGGAAGCTCAAAGAATCAGAGAGAAGCTAGAACTCCTGGAAAGATCTATCACTGCTCTCAAAACCCACAAGGAGGTGGTGGACATGGACTCTTTGTCCTTGTTCCCCAAGGCAAGACTGCCAACCAAGTTCAAGATGCAACACAAGATTCAAGATGCCCAACATGGACAAAATTCGATGGAACCACTTTTGTCCTAAAAACTCACTGCAGATGTATGTGGGTGCCCTTAACCCATTTGGAACTCGAGCAGCGAGCTAAGCAGGGGGTGTTATATATATATATATATATATATATTAAAGTATATAATATATATGGGAGAGAAAGGAGAAATTGTTTTTTTTTTTGATAAAAGCAAAATTTTTTTCCATGCACCATATTTTTTCTTTTGTACTAATCAAGTGCAGGTACAAACAAGGTTTCAAAGTCAGCACAGCAGATACAGCCAAGAGTCGGTGCACAAAAATACAGCAAAAGGAAAAACGAAGGAAAGCAAGAAAATCTATCAACGATGGGGCCTCCTCCCCCTCTGATCTTCGAAGGCTATCTGGGTCCAGGTCGCAGCTAATTCCTGCTGCATCCCAAGAAACAGCTCCATCATCTGGTTGACTAGCCCGATAGGAACCTGAAAAATCATACAAAAAAAAAAAATATATACAAGTTAATATCTTCTAGGAATCATTTTCTTTTGAGAAATGTGTTAGGATTTACCTCGGTGATGTCCTCGGAAGGAAGAACTGTATAATCCACACCCTCCAGGGATACCTCTCGAAAAACTGGAGGACTGTTAGGGACAAAGTAGGAAATGCTATATGGAAGACGCTAGGCCTGGCCAGTCTGGATGAAGCGGGCCGTAGTCCTTGCAAAATTAGCCCGAGAGAGCCCTGGAGGGACCCGCCGCTTGGCTAGGCCCGTGCCTGCGGACGCCTCCTCTCAACCGGGTGAAAGAAGTCGGGTCGTCGGGTCTGCCATAGGCCTCCTCCTTGGAGTCCTAGTCGAGGGACCTGAAGCCCGGGAGGAACGGGTACCGAGTGGCTGAGAAGGAGCCGACCTTGGGATATTATCCAGCCGAGATCCAATAGGCGGCATCAGAGAAATTGCGCAGAACTCATCATAATCTCCTTCCATGATGAACTCCAAGTGAGAAATACCTTCAGTATGAGCAGCAATGAGCTTCATTTGTTTGCCCGCCCGCATATCCTCAGGGGGGGAAAGGGACAGAGTGACAGCCTCTTAGCTGAACATCCACTCTCTCACCCAAATAATATAAATAATATCATCGTATGATGGGGTGTGACAGGACCACTCTCCGCTGAGACAAGGCATCTGACCACTGGAAATCAAGATCAGCCTGAATCCAGTTTGTAAACGGGCAGGCATCAGCCCCACATCGGCCTATAAAAGGAGTAAATATGTTAATAAATCTTTTTTTTAACATATCCAAAAATACTAAGCATGTACCTACCCCGGAGCGCAAGTATCAAAAAAGGCTCTCAGCTCCTTCAGCGACTTATTGCGCCAGACGGGATGAAGGTTCGATTTGTACGATCTCCAAGCCGAGGGCGCCAGCTCTGGTCTAGGGTTAGTCTGAAGTAACTCTGGGCGAGTGTAAGGAATGTATTTTTAGGTTCGGTTTGTGGCCCGCCTTTAACCATAAGGCAAGAGCGGGTCTTTTATTTATTCGATTTAACTGCCTTGGTTTGGGTGATTCGAATGATTTGGATGATTATGGATGCAATAATTAAATTTGATTGGGACGATTAATTAATTTTCCATATAAGAACTCGGTTCGATTCATTCGGGTTGGGTTTAAATAAATAAATAAATTGACTTTTCTAACTAAAATAAATTAGAAATCGTAGGTTAAAAGAAGCCAAATTTTCCCGGCGTCGGCTTCCAACGGGCCAACGTACCCAATTCCTTTACCCAGAATCGCATTGTTGCGCTTGACCAGTCTTTTTATAATATGGCCTTAAATAGAATTGGGTTTAAAATGGAGTCATTTTTATAAAATGCATAGATGCTAGGGGCCTGGAGGGGCCTGGAGAGATAACCAGCGTCTGGAAACGCTCAAAGCAGGGGTAGCAGAACCTGGTTCGACCAGCCGAGGCAGGTCTATCCCAATCAACTCCACCATTCGGTCAGAGGAGATATCAATCCTCCAATCATCATATAGCTCGATCGGCCGAGTCCCGAAAGGGATCCCGAATATCACAGAAAAGTCTGCAGGGGTCATTGTCAGCTCGCCCCAAGAGAAATGGAAAGTATTAGTGGTATCCCACCACCTTTTGGCCAAGGCACACAATAACTCCTTGTAGTAGTTACTCCGTGCCATGTCGAAGTGTCTCAGATAGCCCAAGTAAGATGGTCGGATGATCGCGCCAACCGGACAGTTGGGATCGAATAGTTCGAGTGGAATCCCAGCCAAAGAACTCTCACCCACATCCAATTTGATGCGGCAATCCTAAAAAAGTGAAATCAACCTAAGAGTTACCTCTCGGTTCCTTACTAAGGGCAAACATCTTAGTTCTATCCTAGCATGCATAATATTTAAGCACAGGCAATGTTCTCAATTCTGGCCTAAGGCCCAGAAACCACAATTGTTGCCTAAGGCCCAAATAATAGATAATTTGTACGCATAAGAATGAAAGCGAACTCACCTGGGCGTAGATTCCGGTCCTGGAGGTGTGAGTATCTGCGTCTGCCATGAGGTCGACCTCGTCGAGGGTAATCCCTAGGGACTCGAGGAAGTCCTCATCGCTGCTATAGCTTGGAAGAGCCATGGAAGAAAAGAAGGTGGCCTTGTAGGTTTTGAGAGTTGAGAGGATTTGATGAGAGTTTTGGTTATGTGGGGAAGTTATAGAATGAGTAAAATGAGTGATTCTTAAGTATTTATTAAGCCAAAATAAGCAAAAGCACCTCTGACGCGTCAAATTTCGCACTCCAAAATTTGATGTTTCGAACAAACCGTCCGGCTTATCGGCGCCAAGCCGCCGAGCCACCGCAGCCCGGCCACCTGAGATCCGGCGGCCAGAGCCCCAGATAACAGCGGCCAGCCGCTGAGTCCCGGCGGCCGGCCGCCGAAGCTACGGCGGCTCAGCCCGCCTAGCCCCGGCGGCCCAGCCGGCCGAAACAGTTTTTTTTATTATTAAAATAAGTGGCCCCAAGGCCTCTGTTTTGGACACTCAGTCTGTGTTGACGGACGCTCTTTCTCCCCTCGCTCTTTGCGATTCTTTACTGCTTTCTTGCATTTTTAATTTGTTTTATCACTTTCTACTTTGTTAAGTGGTCACTAAAATTAAATTAATTTAAATTCCTCTTAACCGAGGAGCTTAACCTGGAGTTAAGAACGCGGTCGACGATTAAATCAGGTACGTAAGTTAAACTCTTCCTATTTAATTTTTAGCACTTCAATGCATGCTTCTTTTCACTCATAATAATTCATACAATTTGCATAAAAAGCATTCACGTCAATCATTAGGCAAATAAACTGCCTCCAATAAATAAAGTTTAGGCTTAACGCCCCGGCTTAATCAATAATCCGTCGATAGAAACCGTAGTCGGCCAACTTCTCCTATCACCTACCAGCCCCATCCGGAATAGTCTCAGTTGTGGTATTAAAGCCTAAATCCGACAATATTGGCTTAAAATACCTAGTTAATTAATAGCTATGGTATAATCGCCTTTATTTCGAACAAATCGGCTTAAGTCCAATTAATCAATAATTGTGGCCAAATAGCCTTCATTACACACATTTTTTCTTGGCAATCAATTGCCTACATTACAATTTAGTTAATCAATTTTTGTCAAACCAATTGCCAATAAATTAGATTAACCACTTTTTAGCGACAAATCGCTTAAATCAAAAGCTTTGGCAAAATGCCTTAAAATTAATCAATCTCTTGGCTAAAAGCCTTAAAATCAATCATTTTGGCGACAATCGCCTAAAATCAATCATTTTGGCAATCAAATTGCCTAAATCACTGCCTAAATCACTCTTATTTTTTGGCTAAAAGCCTTAAAAATCAACCTTTTGGCAACAATTGCCTTAAATCAAACTTTTGGCTACCAAGCCATTTAAATCAAACATTTTGGGCATCAAATGCCTGAAAACAATCAATTTTTCAGGCAAAATGCCTAAACAAAATGCCACAAAGCAACACACACTCATGCATAAAGGCATCCCCATTCAAAGACCCTCTAAAAGAGGCCTATCGAACTACTGTTGACTTTGATCTTCCATCAAAACGGAAGTTTACGGTAGGCACGTTTGGGATCTAACCCCGAGCGACAAGTCGAAATCACATAAACATTTTTCATTGATCCAATTATTGCATCATTTACCCTGCAAAGCATTCATTTGTTTAGGTTAGTTCTTCAGCATGACATAGTCTCGGGATCCATCTCGAGTTTGTAGACCATGCTTTAACATTGGGGTAATTAATCTAGTAATTAGGTTAATTAAAATTGGGGTCAACTTAAGGTTTTTCCTAGTTTACCCTAAAATAATTAAACAAGGTGGCGAGTCACACATCACGTGCATTTCTTCCTTAGTCACATGCATTCACCGGTCGGACGGAGGTTTCATTCAAAAAAAGTTTTCACGGAAGTGTTTGCCAATATGGTACTTGAAATGTTCCGAAAAATTACGAAATCACGAAACTGGTCTCGGAATATTTTTTGGAAGTCCGGGACTCCCACGAAAAAGCCTCCGGAAAGAAAAAAAGGCCAACGAGGATCACGGAACTGGTCTCGGAATATTTTTTGGAGGTCCGGAACTCCCGGAAAAGCCTCCGGAACGAAAAAAAGAAAAAAAGAGGGGAAAAGGCACACATGCCCGCCCGCGGGGGTGGGCATGCCCGCCCAGGCCAGGCGGGTACGCCCGCCCAGAATGGGCGGGCACGCCCCCCCAAGCCAGGCGGGCATGCCCGCCCAAGCCAGGTGGGCGCGCCCGCCCTTGAAGGCGGGCAGGGGCGCCCGGGGTCGCGTTTTTTTTCTTATAAAAAACGGCTCTGGGGCTCCGTTTTGAGACACTCAGTCTGTGTTGACAGACGCTCCTTCTCCCTCACGCTCTTTGCGATTCTTTTTTCTGCATTCTTTATTTATTTTATGTTATTCTGCTTTCGTTTTTTTTTTTCTTGCTTATTTAAGTGGTTAAGTGGCCATTAAAACTCCATTTTAATTAATATTTCCCTTAACGAGGAGCTTAACCTGGAGTTAAGAAGCGGTCGGAGATTAAATCAGGTACACAAACTAAACTACGCCTATTTAATTTTAGCACTTCATGCATGCTTCTTTTCTACTCCTATTAACTCTATAACTGCCTAAATGCATCCATATCATCCACTAGGCAAATAAATTGCCTCAATCAAATAAAGATTAAGTTTAAACGCCCGATTAATTAATAATCGTGGTATTAAAGCTTAAATCTGACATTATTGGCTAAAGAAGCCTAGTTAATCAATAACTATGGTGATTATTTCGAACAGTTCTTGGCCTAAAGTCCATTAATCAACGATTGTGACTAAAAGGTCCCTACTTAAACACGTTTTTTTATTAGGCAATAAATTGCCTATATTTTCAATTTAATTTAATCACTTTAGGCAAAACAAATTGCTTATAAGTGAAAAGTTAATCTATAGCGACCAAATCGCTTAAATCAATTAATTTGGATAAAAAAGCCTCTTTAAATAATCACTTTAAGCAAATAAATTGCTTATAAGTGAAAATTAATCTCTTTTATAGCGACAAATCGCTTAAATCAATTTCTTTTGGCTAAAAGCCTTGAACCAACCTTTGGCGACAATTGCCTAAATCAATTCATTTTGGAACAATTGCCTAAATCAATTCATTTTGGCTAAAAAGCCTTAAATCATTCAATTTTGGCGACAATCGCCTAAACAATCAATCTTTTGGCAATAATAAGCTCAATTAATCTTTGGCAAGCAAATAAGCACAACTTATCTTTTGGCAAGAATAAGCCCAAATCCTTTCTTTTGGCAAAAAGCCTCAAATCAGCATTTTGGCACCAAGTGCCTGAAACAATCAATTCTTTGGCAAAATGCCTAAACAAAAATGCACAAAGTATACACACACTCATGCATCAAGCATCCCATCTAAAGCCCTCTAGAAGAGGCCTATCGAACTACGTGGACTTTGATCTTCCATTCAAACGGAAGTAGAAGTACGTAGGCACGTCGGGATAACCCCGAGCGGCCAAGTCGCCAATCATTTCAAACTCACTTAAACAGTCCATTTGGTCCAATCATCTTGCAAAGCATTCATTTTTGGTTAGTTTCATCAGCATGACATTAGTCTCGGGATTCCACCTCAGTCGCAGATTATGCCTTAGACATTGGATTAATTAATCAGTACTAGGTTAATAAAATTGGGTCAATTTAGGGGTTTTCTAGTTTACCCTAAAGCAATTAAACAAGGTGGCGACTCATACATTCACGTTGCATTTTCGGACCTCCGAAAAAATATTCCGGGACCAGTTCCGCGATCCTCGCGACGCCCCGGACGTTTCAAGTACCATATTGGCGTACTTCCGGTGAACTTCCAAAATGGCATCCGGTCCGGCCGGACCGCTTGCAGTCCGAAAAAAAGGCTTTTTCGGGAGTTCTAGACCTCCGAAAATTATTCCGGGACCAGTTCTACGATCCTCGTAATTTTTCGGACGTTTTAAGTACCATATTGGTATACTTCCAAACTTAAGTGACAAATTTGATTAAGACATTTAAATTTGTTGATCTATTTGCACGATTGAGAATCTTTGAGAATCTTTTTCTCCATTGCATAAAAAAATGAATTTCAAATGAATTTCTTCTCTCTCTGTTCAAACTTCGGTCTGGATAGCCAAGTAGCGCTGATCGACAGGGTCTCTTTGAATTATGTCGACGACAGCCCAAAGCGTCCTCCCTGTGCCTCAAACCACCCCAAACATCCTTTTGGGGGATGGCCCATGGTATGCATACCGTTGGACCCACTGCGAACTCTTTGTTTTCACATGTGTTAGGTATATCCATTGCTCAAGGCTCAAGGGTCCCTTTATAAGCGATTCTCTATTTTGAGTCATAGCCCATAGAACCCATCCTTTAGACTGTATGCACAATGATGTGATGTATGCACCCAATGATGTGAATCATATTCATTAAATGGTTTATGGCGTGTTGTTATGCGCATTCACGACATATCATAGGCATGGGGTAAACACAAAGACAGCAGAAAACACCCTTTTACTTTCAGTCATGCACAGTTGGACAAAGAGTCAATCTACCTCATATCAGTTACCTGATACACTAACCACTGTACCTAATCCAGCTACCCTTGTCCTTACAGGTGCCTACAATCCGATACCTACCCAAGTGCCGATCACACCTACGGTGATATCGCCAGCTTCACTGGTTTCACCAACTACACCAACCTCACTTACAACTCCAACAACCCTACCTGCACCAATGGCATCGACATCCAAACCTCATTGAACAACTCGAGGCCAGATGGAGGGCCAGAATGAGGCCAAAGAATGAGGCATTGGAATGAATGAGGCATTGGCCGCCCAAAGGATTGCCCTGATAGCTGAATTGGGTAATGGTAATGGTAATGGAAATGGGGCTTCCGCTAAAGGGAGTGGACTGGCTACCTCCAATCAGGGACCTACTGTTGAACCGACAAACCTCGCCTTTAACCTGGATGATGTGCCTTCCAAAACTACTTCTGAGCCGGAAGCTCAGAAAACGAGTAAAAAACTGGAAACCACCAAAAAGAAAAACAATGAACCCTTTCCCTCGTTCCTTACGAGGAAAAGGACCAAGGTCGCCCAAATGATCAACCGGCCTTGCAAGAACAGGTGAACATAAATAATCAATAGCCTTGACGCTAGTTACCAACAACCAATTACAAAGCCCAGTACCTACCAACATTCCAGTCGCTCATTACCGTGCTACGAAGTGTTAGAGGATTTACTTCGATGGGGCAAGCTGAAAGAAGACTTCGGGGACCTCAAAAATATTAAAAAACATAGCAATCTAGCAAAGTCCATGAAGTGGCAAAGCGTTTCACCCACACGAATTCCTTTACATGTGGGAAATATGAGGGAAATGGCAGTCAATCGAGAAGAACAGTTTACTGACTCGGAGATGCCAATCTTCGTATTCCGAGAGGCTGTTCAAGGCAAACTACATCAAGCCTTTGGAAGCCATGCCACCAAACCCATTACGAAGGACTACAGAGGCTGATGAATACTGTGCAGTACCAATCAGGGGTAACGGGCACAGACTGAAGCGTGTGACGCTTAAGAAACCGCATCCAAAGGACCTGGAGTAGAGGACGGTTCAATCATCCCAAGAAGTTAAGCCCAACATTAGCACCAACCCCTATCAAATCACGGGGTAAATGCTATTATGGCTGACCAGGAACTGATCGATCCTTTCGAACTGTTCCTAGAAATGAATGGACATCTGTATCCGGACCTAAAAAGCGTTGTATCTGAAGAGCCCGAAACAGTAACTGAACTAGAAGTGGAAGACTTCATGCAGGCCTAGTCTCTTTTTGATTGAGGTTGCAGGTCATTACAGGAAATGACGGGAATCGAGAGCCCTTGCTAGATCTGATCAAGCCCGAACGAAGGACTTCTCACAAGCTGGTAACACGAGGAGGAGCGCACTGCTGAAGTAAACCCCCTCCCGAGTTCAAAACCTATAATACCGGAGTCTATAATAAAGTCCTGTTACTTGAGTCCGCGATCTGACCCCGAGTCTGAAACCGATTCAGAGTTTAGTTCCAGTCCGAGTCATCTGGTGTGTCGGATCTAGAAGATCCAGATGTCAAATTTATTGTATTCTTTGAAGACGATTCCGTCAAATTAATAAAGCTTGGCAAAATTCTCGATTTACCCTGCTCTGTCTATCTTTCCAAGCATTTCCAAGCAAAACAATCAAATAAATGAAATAAAAAATGAAAAGGAAAAAAAATAAAATTGCAAAGAAGGAAAATGAACATACAGTACAAATTGCATCGATTGCAAGAACAGGGAACAGGGTCAGTAATGTTTTGAAGAAATTTGTGATTGCTTCATGTGGAAGGCATGGACATCACGGGAATCGACCCAAGCAATAGTGGTGCATAAGATTCCGTATACCCTGAGGCTAAGCCAGTGAAACAGAAGCTTTAGAAGGCTAAAAGACAGGAATGGTCCTTGAAAATCAAGGAGGAAGTGCCAAGCAAGCCTGTGGAGAACAAGTTCATAGAACCTATTGCCTACCCGACCATGGTTTAGCGAACATACGTGCCGGTTGCCGTAAGGAAGGATGGAAAGGTTGCGAATGTGCTAGTGGATTACAGGAATTTTGAATAAAAGCTTGCCCGAAGGATGATTTTTCCCACTGGCCACATATTGAACTTACTGGTGATCGAATGGCTGGACACAGAGATGTTCTCTTGACCGATTCTTGCTGGTCGGGTACAATCAAATTAATGATTGCATTTTGCCAGACAAAGAAGAAGACGGCATTCATCACGGAAATCACAGAATGGGGAACCTACTGCTATAGGTTCATGCCCTTCGGGCTCAAAAATGCCGGGGCAACCTATCAAAGAATGGCAACAACCATCTTTCACGACATTATTCACGGAGAGGTGGAAGTGTATGTGCATGATATGGTGGTTAAGTCGAAAACAACCGAAGAACATACGACTGCACTTGAGAAGTTCTTCCTTAGACTTCGGTTCTTCCTTAGACTTCGAAAGTATAATTTGAAGCTCAACCCGGCAAAATGTCTGTTTGGAGCCACATCCGGAGTATTTCTGGGGCATATGGTTCGTCGGAAGGGCATAGAGATTGACCCTTCGAAAGCCAAAGCTATTCTGGAAATGCCAGCACCAAGGACAGAAAAAGAAGTCCGAGGCTTCTTGGGAAGGTTACAGTACATTAGTCGTTTCATCAATCAGTTGGCCGATACCTGTGGCCCAATTTTCAAGCTACTTAGGAAAGGAGTGGCAGTCAAATGGAATGAGGATTGTCAGGCGGCCTTTGACCAAGTCAAACAATACCTGCTATCCCCGCCAGTCTTACAACCACCAAGGCTAGGAAAGCCTTTGCTACTGTACTTGTCGGTAACAGAAGAAGCAATGGGGGCCATATTAGCTCAACAAGCAGAAGATACAAGGATAGAAAACGCCGTGTATTACCTCAGTAAGAGGATGCTGGAATATGAGTTGAAATACAACAAGATAGAAAAGTTGTGCCTGGCTCTAGTCTGGGCCTGTACCAAGCTGCAACACTACCTCTCGTCTTTTACACTACACACGTTAATCTCTGAATCGAACCCCTTGGAAATTTCGAACCCCTTGAAATTCCTTATGGAGAGGCCGGTTCTAGACTGTAAGATGGCTAAGTGGGTGTCAGTGCTCGCAGCCTATGACCTGAAATTTGTACAACGTAAGGCAGTAAAAGGCGGAGCTTTGGCTGACCAGTTAGCCGAATTACCGGTCGAAGATCAAATGCCGAAGGTAGAATTCCCCGACGAAAACCTGTTGCACCTGGAAAATCAGGTCTGGGAGATGTACTTCGATGGAGCCTCGAATTACCATGGAAATGGGATTGGAGTTGTATTCAAAACTCCTTGTGGAGAATACGTCCCAATTGCAGTTAAACTAGACTTTGACTGTACCAATAATGAGGCCGAATACGAAGCCTGTATCAAGGGGGGTTAGAAGCAGCCTTGGAAAAAGAGATAAAAGTCCTCAGGTTTTCGGGAGCATTCCCAACCTGATAGTCTCCCAGGCCCTCTAGAAGTGGAAAATCAAGGCAAGAGCGTTTGGTTCCTTACCTACAACGCCTTAGATTGAATATGCTCAACAGTTTTGAGGAATTATTCTTTCCACTACCTGCCGCGAGGCAAAATCAATTCGCTGATGCCCAAGTCATTCGACCTCTGACAGTCAGGGCATACAGAACAACCAGCACATGTCATGCATTCTAGTCGATGACAAGCCGTGGTTTGGGATATACAGAACTATCTTCAGAATGGAAGCCACCCGGAGGGGTCCAAAAAGGCTGCATCAACGAAACATTTTGAGACAGTAGCATCTGGATATTTCCCTTACCGGTGTTGGAATTCTGGTATAAGAAAAGTTTGGAATGGCCTGCCACCTAAGGTTGCTGATGAAGAGAAGCTCAAAAGCCATTATGGATTCCTTACATAATGGGATCTGTGCCACCACATGCACGGTAGGCCTTGGCTCGGGGAAATCATGAACAAGGTTATTACTGGTCTTATTACTGGTCAACTATGAATTCGGATTGTGTGAGGCATGCGCGTAAGTGCCATGAGTGCCAAATTTTTGCTAAGCTGCAAAAACGGCCTCCGATCCATTTGAATCCAATTGCTTCACCGTGGCCTTTTGCAACTTGGGGCATAGATGTAGTTGGAAAGATCCACCCGAAAGCCTCTAATGGCCACCAGTTTATCCTGGTCGCTGTAGATTATTTCACTAAATGGATTGAGGCAGTTTCCTTTTCAATGTTAAACGCCAAGAAGGCAACACAGTTTGTACGTACCAGCATCCTTTGTCGGTATTGTGAATACTCAAATTTTGAGGCTCAAAAAGCCTGTTGGTTGACTTTGCTACAGTAAATTTGACTGTGCTACAATGAATTTGCTACTTCAGCCACCATAAGTCCTCACCCTATCGCCCACAAAACAAATGGAGGGCCGTCGAAGCCGCGGAAACAAGGCTATAAAAGTCATTTTGCAAAAAGACGATTCAGAGGCATAAAGCTTGGGCACGAACAGTTTACGAACGCCTATGGGGATACAGGACTTTCAATCAGAATGCCTTTACTGGGGCAACCCCCGTCTCCCTGTGTATGGAATGGAAAGCAGTGTTGCTATTGAGCTGGGAAGTTCAGTCAATCAGCAAGGGTTAACTCCGGGAAAGCCAGATCAACGAAGCGATGGGCTGAGAAATTATCATTGCCCAACTTTTTGGGTTATGGATTGAAAAACGATTGCGAGCAATCCACCAAAAACTCAAGTCTTATTCAAAGAAGAATGGCAAGGACATTTTAAACAAGAAGGTCAAAACCGAAAACTGAAGGGAAGGTTGTTTGGTCTGAAGGCAAATTAGACAAACCGGTCATTAGATCCACGGGGGAGTTCGTCCCATTGGGCTGGACCTATGTGTTGAAGAAGAATCTTGTCAGGCGGAGCCGTTATTTTAGACTGATTTCTGGATGGCTTGGAATCACACTAAATCCATGTAATTTAGATCAAAGTTAAAAAAGATATTTGGTGTGAATTTAATCATCTTGCATAATGTAAACACGAACTACATTTAGGACCTTGATTTTCTTTGGAAAAAAAGAATTTATACTATCGGAGATATGTAGGCAAGCCCTCATTGATATGTAGGCAGCCCTCTTTGGGCGCGGTCTAAGCATTAATAAAAAAAACACATTTCAAATTTCATTCTTCTTTGCCGAATAAAAAAAAAAAAGAGAAAAGAAAGAACCGCTAAGTTGAAAACCCGAAAGGGCGGCTTAAGCAAAAGGGGGTAGCTCGCTAAGCTGAAAACCCGAAAGGGCGGCTTAGGCAAAAATTAGAGCCTAAATAAATAAAAGTTGGCAAATGCTTGGAAAGTTCAAAACGCCTAATGACAAAGTCAAATAATAATCCAGAATCAAGCAAGAGAGTCCAAAAATAACTAAAGAAAGTGTAAAGCATACATCAAAAGATAAATCCAAAGTCCCAAACGAAAGGCAAAACAAGGAAAAATCACAAAAGTTCATAAGAGTCTAGGTATCCCGTTGCCTCCGCGGAGCGGCATCCTCTGAGTCTTCTGCTGAACTCTGCCCAGCCTTGTCTGTCCGAGGGGCCAGCACAATCTCCTCACCTGTCCCAATCTCCTCTTCAGCATCAGCCTGAACCCAACCTTCGAGAACACTCAGCAGTGCAGTCCTCCTTGGTCTTTCAATCG
>NW_023591244.1:105258-202111 GCF_014843425.1 Jatropha curcas | reverse complement strand
GAGCCAAAACATTGCTTTTTCAAGTCCTCTAAGAGGCAAAATTCTCTTTTTAATCCCTCATTAAGAGGGCAAAACATCTTATTCAAGCCCTCATTAAGAGGCAAAAACATTTTTTTCAAAATCCTCTTTAAGAGGCAAAATCTCCTTTTTTTCAAGTTCCTCATTAAGAGGCAAAAATCTCTTTTTCAAGCCCTCATAAGAGTGGCAAAAACAATCTTTAAGTGCAAATATAAATCCATAGCATTTGATCATTTCATTTCAAAGAAAAAAAAACCAACGGCGGGTTTCCTCCTCTGCCCATTCCTCAAAATTTGCTCCTTCAAGGACAGCCAACTGGCTCTCATAAATCATTTTATGATAGCCAGTGGGGGGACAACTGTGAATACTCAAATTTTTGAGGCATCAAAAAAAGCTGTTCCCGGACTGCAAATAGTACCGGCCGGACCGGAGGCCATTTTGGAAATTTACCGGAAGATCCAATATGGTACTTAAAACGTCCGGGACGTCCCGAGCGATCGCGGAACTCGGTCCCGGAATTTATTTTTTGGAGGTCCGGAACTAACCCAAAAAGCCTTCGGAACGGAAAAATTCAACAGAACCGACCCAGGCCTCGGTGGCTCGAGCAGACCGGGGAACCCGAGAGGCCCACGCCGCCAGCTCCGGCGGGGCCCAATGGCCGCTGAAAACAGGTCCGATTTGGCCTATAAATATCGGCCCCGGCACTCAGTCTGTTGTTGACGGAGCGGCTCCTTCTCCCCACGTCTCCATTGCGAATTCTTTAACTGCTTTTCTGCATTTTTTTATTTTAGCTTTTATTGCTTCTTGCTTTTGTTAATTGGTCATTAAAATTGAAATTAATTAATTATTCCCTTAACGAGGAGCTTAACCTGGAGTTAAGAACGGGGCCGTCGATTAAATCAAACAATAAACTAAAACTCCGCCTATTTAATTTTAGCACTTCATGCATTGTCTCTTTCTACTCCTAATTTAATTTTACAACTGCATAAATGCATTCAATATCCATTCATTAGGCAAAATAAACCTGCCTCAATTAAATAAATTTAGGCTAAATGCCCGGTTAATCAATTAATCGTGGTATTTAAAGCCTAAATCCTACGATATTGGCTAAAAATACCTATTTAATTAATGGCTATGGTATAATTGCCTGATATTTCGAACAGTTCGGCTTAAGTCCAATTAAATTAATAATTCTTGTACTAAAAGGCCTTAATAAATAACGTTTTTTTTTTTTATGGCAATTAAATGGCCTACATTGCAAAAATTAATCACTTTTGGCAAATAGAATTGCCTATAAGTAGATAACCCATTTTTTTAGCAACAAAAGCGCTTAAAATCCAAAATTTTGGGCTAAAAGCCTTCAATTAAATCAACTTTGGCAAATAAATTGCCTTAAAAATCCATTCAATTTTTGGGCGACAAATCGCCCAACAAAACATCTTTTGGCAAAAGTAAGGCCCAAAAACCATCAAAATTTTTTGGCGACGAATCGGCCCAACAAAACATCTTTTGCAACAATAAGCCCAAACATCAATTTTTGCAATTAAACTGCTTCCAATTCAAGGCACCTTTTGGCAACAAATGCCTAATCAAATCAATCAATTTTTTGGCAAAACTGCCTTAAACAAAATTGCCCGGAAGCATACACACCCACTCATGCCAATTAAGCATACCCATTCAAAAGCCCTTTTTAAAAAAGGCCCATCGAACTACGTGGACTTTGATCTTCCATTTCAAACGAAGTACGTAGGCACGTTTGGGATTTAACCCAGCCGGCGCAAGTCAAAAATCCACATAAACATTTTCTTGCTCCCAATACATCATTTCACCTGCCAAAAAAGCATTCATTGTTCAGGTTAGTCATCAGCATGACATAGTCTCGGGATCCACTCGGGTTCGGTAGACCATTTCCTTTAAAACATTGGGTTAATTTAACTCTAGTAATTAGTTAAGTTAAAAATCGGAGTCACTTAGGGTTTTTCCTAGTTTACCTAAAATAATAAAACAAGGTGGCGACTCATTACATTCACGTGCATTTCTGCCTTAGTCATTGTGCATTTAACATGCTTGATATTTGGGGTGGGGGTTCACAGAAAATCACTAACAAGCTCTTCCCGATGTATTGTTTAGGCTATTCTAATCTAGGTTTAATTACCCTATTCTTATAATAGTGTAATCAAAAATATATTAATCATTGAGTTTTGTGATAATTGTTTGTGAATTCATAACCTTAAGGTCGATTATACTTATGAACTCCCTTAAGTCAAACCATTATAGCTTCCGCTATCAAGTTATTATCCTAAGTAATTTATTGTCGTTTTCATATCAAAAAACCCTTCTCCCGATACGTGATAATGAAATAGTTTTCAATCCAGGGGAAAAATTCTGCCTTGGAAGCTTTAAGCTCAAAAATAAATTTATAACAAGAACATATGAAATAAACAAAATCTAATATATAAATTGGAATCGAAATTAAAAGTTACATCAAATCCCTAGTATAAGAGTTTAGCTAGATCATCAGTAATCTAAATAAAAACTCAGTAATACTTGAAACCAATCTTCATAATCAGTAATAAATAATGAAAAAGAAAAAACAAGATTAAGAGTTTAGAGATAAAAACTAGGTAACAGCTTATAGTGGAACGGCTTCCTTAAATCTTGACACAAAATCTTGATGCTGAGACCTTGAGAGAGAGAGAGAATTATGCAGGATTACAAACTTAAAAAATGGGATACCTAATAATGAAAAGCTCCCCTCTTTATATAGAGCTCCTGAAAGGCAAGATCTGGACTCCATTTAGGAAAATAAGAATCCTTATTTAAGTACAAAATCTTACTAATAGTGAGATCATGGACTGTTAGCCTTGGCATGACTGTTTAGGCCTTGGATTTCTTCTTAGTTAGGACTTCTTTCTATTCCAAAATAGGTCTAGGTCTTGTTTAGTACGTTTAGGAAACTCTCTAAGGCGGGCCCATGTGAGAAAAGGATTGATTTGTGTTCTTAGTTCACGCCAGTTCTGCCTTCGAAGCACGGGCGTGCTATGATGAACGACTTGGCGTGCTCAGGTCTGGAAGTTTGGCTAGTTGAGCACGGGGCGTGCTAGGCAAGCACACCCTGATGAATCTTTGTGGCACGGGCGTGCCATTTAGCATAGGCTGGGCGTGCTTGTCTCTGTTCTTCCCAGCTAGATTTTGTCATTGGCATGCTAGGCTGGCACGCCCTGACTTTCTTCTGGGCACGGCCGTGCCTTCTAGCATACCTCAGGGCGTGCCCACTCATGACTCTCCCTTGATTTTCCTTAGTTTTTAACACGGGTGTGCTTTTTAGCATGGGCTGGGTGTGCTGGAGGCTGAGTATTTTGTCTTGTGTGAACCCCTCCCCCGAACATCAAACGCATATGAATGCATGTGACTAAGGGCAGAAATGCACGTGATGTGTGTGAGTCGCCACCTTGTTTAATTATTTTAATTATTTTAGGGTAAACTAGGAAAAAAACCCTAAGTGACTCCAATTTTAATTAACCTAATTGCTAGATTAATTAACCCAAAGATCAAGGTATGGTCTGCGAACCCGAGGTGGATCCTGAGACTATGTCATGCTTGATGAACTAACCTATGAATGAATGCTTTGCAAGGTGAAAGATGATGTAATTTGGACCAATGAAAAATGTTTATGTGATCTTGACTTGTCGCTCGGGGTTAGATCCCAAACGTGCCTACGTACTTCCGTTTGAATGGAAGATCAAAGTCAACATAGTTCGATAGGCCTCTTTTAGAGGGTGCTTAATGCATGAAGTGTGTGGTATGCTTTGTGCAAATTTTGTTTAGGGCATTTTGCCTGGAAAATGATTGTTCAGGCATTTGATGCCAAAAATGTTGATTTTAAATGGCTTGTAGCCAAAAGTTTTGATTTAGGCAATTGTTGCCAAAAAAAAGGTTGAAATTTTAAGGCTGTTAGCCAAAAAAAGATGTGAATTAGGCAATTTAGTGATTTAGGCAATTTGATTGCCAAAATGATTGATTTTAGGCGATTGTCGCCAAAATGATTGATTTTAAGGCTTTTAGCCAAGAGATTGATTAATTTTAAGGCATTTTGCCAAAGCTTTTGATTTAAGCGATTTGTCGCTAAAAAGTGGTTAATCTAATTTATTGGCAATTGGTTTGACAAAAATTGATTAACTAAATTGTAATGTAGGCAATTGATTGCCAAGAAAAAATGTGTGTAATGAAGGCTATTTGGCCACAATTATTGATTAATTGGACTTAAGCCGATTTGTTCGAAATAAAGGCGATTATACCATAGCTATTAATTAACTAGGTATTTTAAGCCAATATTGTCGGATTTAGGCTTTAATACCACACCACGATTATTGATTTAACCGGGCGTTTAGCCTAAACTTATTTTATTTGAAGTTAATTTAATTTTGCCTAATGATTGACTGTGGAATGCTTTTATGCAATTGTAAGAATTATTAGGAGTAGAAAAAGGAAGCATGCACTTGAAGTGCTAAAATTAAATAGGCAGAGATTTAAACTTTACTTACCCTGATTTAATCGATACGACCGCTTCTGTAACTCCGAGGTTAAAGCTCCCTCGTTAAGGGAATTTTAATTAATTTCAATTTTAGTGACCACTTAACAAAGTACCAGAAAGTGATAAAACTAATTAAAATGCCAAGAAAGCAGTAAAAGAATCGCAAAAAGCGTAGGGGAGATAAGGAGCGATCCGTCAACACAGACTGAGTGTCCAAAACAGAATCGCCTGGGGGCCACTGTTTATAATAAAAAAAAAAACTGTTTTCGGCGGCTGACCCGCCGTGGGCTCGGCGGCCTCAGGACCGCCGGACTTAGGCGGCCCGCGGCCGCCGGGACTCAGCGGCTGGGCCGCCTTTGATCGGCGGCCTGAAAGCCGCCGTGGCTCGGCCCGTCGTGATCCGGCGGCCTGGGGGCCGCCGGGACTCAGCGGCTGGGTCGCCTGTTACCGGCGGCTCGGCATGCCGGGGCTCGGCAACTCGGCCCACTAGGGTCCGGCGGCTGGGCCGCTGAGTTACCGCGGCTGGGACCGCCGGGGCTAAGGCGGTTCAGACCACCGAATGCCGGCGGCTGGGCCGCCGATGCTCGGCGGTTCGGGCCACCGGAAAGCCAGCCAGGCTGGACCGCCGGTGCCTGGTGGTTTTGCAACTTAACACTCCGGGAGGCTTTTCGGAGTTCTTGGAACCTCCAAAAAATATTTCCGGGGACCAGTTCTGTGATCCCCCATAATTTTCCGGACATTTCAAGTACCCAATTAAATTAAAAAGGCCCATATTTTCGGTGAACTTTCCGAATGGGCTTCCGGGTCCGGGCCGGGACTGTTTTGCAGTCCGGGGAAAACCTGGCTCTTTGAGTCTCAAAATTTGGTTATTCACAGTTGCCCCCCACTGGCGACCATAAGAAAATGATTTATGGGAGTCGGTGTTTTGTCGAAACACAAATTTTGGACGGCGAAATTTGACGCGTCCAGAAGTGCCTTTTGGCTATTTGCTATTTGCTTATAAATAGCTTAAGAATCACTCCTTTTACTCATTCTAAACTTCCCACATACCAAAACTCTCTCAAATCCTCTCAACTCTCAAAGCTACAAGGCCACCTTCTTCCATGGCTCTTCCAATCTATAGCAGCGATGAGGACTTCCTCGAGTCCCTAGGGATTACCCTCGACGAGGTCGACCTCATGGCAGACGCAGATACTCACGTCTCCAGGACCGGAATCTACACCCAGGTGAGTTCCCTTTCATTCTTATGCGTACAAATTATCTATTATTTGGGCCTTAGGCCACAATTGTGGTTTCTGGGCCTTAGGCCAGAACTGAGAACATTGCCTGTGCTTAAATATTATGTAAATATTATGCATGCTAGGATAAACTAAGATGTTTTCCCCTTAGTAAGGAACCGAGAGGTAAACTCTTTAGGTTGATTTCACTTTTTCTAGGAGTTGCCGCATCAAATTGGATTATGGGTGAGAGTTCTTGTGGCTGCGGATTCCAACTCGAACTTTCGATCCCAACTGTCACGGTTGGCGCGGTCCGGTTGGCGCGATCATCCGACCATCTTACTTGGGCTATCTGAGACACTTCGACATGGCACGGAGTAACTACAAGGAGTTATTGTGTGCCTTGGCCAAAAGGTGGTGGGATACCACTAATACTTTCCATTTCTCTTGGGGCGAGCTGACAATGACCCCTGCAGACTTTTCTGTGATATTCGGGATCCCTTTCGGGACTCGGCCGATCGAGCTATATGATGATTGGAGGATTGATATCTCCTCTGACCGAATGGTGGAGTTGATTGGGATAGACCTGCCTCGGCTGGTCGAACCAGGTTCTGCTACCCCTGCTTTGAGCGTTTCCAGACGCTGGTTATCTCTCCAGGCCCCAGGCCCCTAGCATCTATGCCAGCTACGGGCGGGGAGAGCTGACGGCTACCCAGGTGGCTAGGTTCACCTTGTTATTATTGTTTGCTTCGACCTTTTGGTCCAACAGGAAGGAGAAGTTTAATCCCTCTATCTTGAAGAGCTTGGAAAATTTTGGCTCTTTTAAAGGAGTATGACTGGGCCGGTGCTATCCTGAGTTGCATGTATGATGATATGTGTGACCTGAGCCGAGGCCATGGTAAGCTTAGCGGGACTTTCTATTTCTGGGAGGTAATGTAAAGAACATTCTCCATTTCTGTTCTCCATTTCTGTATTTTTTCTGTTTAGCTTGCTTCTCCTATCTCACTGATTCTTCTTCTCTCTTCTTCTTTTTTTTCAGACTTGGGCATTCGAGTACTTTCCTTACACTCGCCCAGAGTTACTTTAGACTAACCCTAGACCAGAGCTGGCGCCCTCGGCTTGGAGATGGTACAAATCTAACCTTCATCCCGTCCGGCGCAATAAGTCGCTGAAGGAGCTGAGAGCCTTTTTCGATACTTGCGCTCCGGGGCAGGTACATGCTTAGTATTTTTGGATAATTTTTGGATATGTTAAAAAAAAAAAAAAAGATTTATTAACATATTTACTCCTTTTATAGGCCGATGTGGGGCTGATGCCTGCCCGTTTACAAATCAGGCTGGATCACCGCCTTTCAACAGTCAGTGCCCTTGTTCTCAGCTGGAGAGTGTCGTTGTCACAACCCCATCATGACGGCGATATTATTTATATTATTTGGGTGAGAGAGTGGATGTTCAGCTAAGAGGCTGTCACTCTGTCCCTTTCCCCCCCTGAGGATATGCGGGCGGGCAAACAAATGAAGCTCATTGCTGCTCATACTGAAGGTATTTCTCACTTGGAGTTCATCATGGAAGGAGATTATGATGAGTTCTGCGCAATTTCTCTGATGCCGCCTATTGGATCTCGGCTGGATAATATCCCAAGGTCGGCTCCTTCTCAGCCACTCGGTACCCGTTCCTCCCGGGCTTCAGGTCCCTCGACTAGGACTCCAAGGAGGAGGCCTATGGCAGACCCGACCTGTCCACCCCGGATTGAGAGTGAGGGCCGTTCGGCAGGCCGGGCCTAGCCGGGAACGCGGCGGGGGTTCCCTCCGCGGCGGGTCCCTCCAGGGCTCCCCGGGCTATTTTGGAGGCTACCGGGCCGCTTCATCCAGACCTGGCCAGCCTATCTTCCATATAGCATTTCCTACTTTGTCCCTAACAGTCCTCCAGTTTTTCGAGAGGTATCCCTGGAGGGTGTGGATTATACAGTTCTTCCTTCCGAGGACATCACCGAGGTAAATCCTAACACATTTCTCAAAAGAAAATGATTCCTAGAAGATATTAACTTGTATATATTTTTTTTTTTTGTATGATTTTTCAGGTTCCTATCGGGCTAGTCAACCAGATGATGGAGCTGTTTCTTGGGATGCAGCAGGAATTAGCTGCGACCTGGACCCAGATAGCCTTCGAAGATCAGAGGGGGAGGAGGCCCCATCGTTGATAGATTTTCTTGCTTTCCTTCGTTTTTCCTTTTGCTGTATTTTGTGCACCCGACCTCTTAGGCTGTATCTGCTTTTGCTGAACTTTGAACGTTTGTTTGTAACCTGCACGTTGAATTAGTACAAGAAAAAATAGTGTGCATGGAAAAAATTTGCCTTCTATCAAAAAAAAAAAAATCTTTTTCTTTCTCTCCCTAATATATAATACATTTAATATAGTATTATATATACCCCCCTTCTTTTTCTTTTTTCTTTTTCTTTTTTCTTTTTTTTTTTTTCCGCGGGTCAGCTCGGCGGCCCTGGCCGCCGAACTCAAGCGGCTTGGGGCCGCCGAACTGAGCCCGCCGTCTCCGGCGGTCGAGTCGCCGGCTCCGGCAGCGGGCTGCAGAGCCGCCTCCTGCGGGCGCGCCCTTCCTCTATTTAAAGCGTTTTTTTTTTTCTCTCTTTTTTTTTTCACTTCCTGATTTTCAAAAAAAAAAAAAAAAACATTTCTCTTTCTCTCCCTATAAACACTTTAATATATATATACCCCCCCTTTTTTTTTATTACAGTATTTTTATTTTATTTTATTTTTCCCTCTTTTTTTTTTTTTAGAACACAAAAAAAAACAAGAAATAAAAAAGAATAACTAAAAGGACAATGAATCCCTTCTACAACCATAGCATGCACAGCTGGACTACGAGTCTCTCCAAAGTTGAAAAGATCAACTTGGGGAGGTATGGTCTCTCCCCCGTTATTACTCTTAGGGGTGTAGTAGTTGACTGGATTTTCTTTGTAGACTTTGGGATCCGGGATCCTGAGGCCCATGTTTTCCGGTTTGGGGCGATGATGGAGGAAATGTGCCCTCTCTTTGAGGAGTTTTGTGCCATTATAGGGTGTGACCCAATGCCCCTTTGGTCAAGCATGAGGTAAATATTGGGTACGTTAAGTCATTTGAGACCCTGTTTCAGTTTAGCCGACCCCAAGCTAAGGTTATGATCGTTGATGACCCAAAAGCAATTCTGCTGCCTCTGATTGATGAACAGATGATCCAAACCGGATGAGGCTGAGGATGCGGGCCTTGGTTTTCTGTTTATTGGCTGGCTTTTTATTTAACCGGGACCCAGGCTTTGGGGATTTTTGGGGATTTGTGTCTTTGCCCCATGGTTCTACAAATGGAGGATATGGGCTGTATTGGCGGCATTGTGCTGGCAGAAATCATTAGGAGCCTCGACAGGGCTGCTTTGGGGTTTGATGACTGGGATGACTGGACAGTTTCTCCCATCATTCTCCAGGTATTTCTCTTTGTTATCTTTCTTATTTTTTTCCTCTCTTTTTTACTTTATTCCCTTGTAATAGAAAGGATCCATTACTCAGGTCTGGTTGAAGGACCACCTTCAAGTGGTCGCTACTCCTACTCTCTTGCCCTATAATCCCACTCAGTATCGTATGTGTGAACCCCTCCCCAAACATCATTGCATGTGAATGCATGTGACTAAGGAAGAAATGCACTTGATTGAGTTAGGCCCAAATGAGATATTGTGGTTCATCCCTTGGTACAACATCAACCGTTTTATCCAGGCTAGCTCTCATCACACTCGGGTTTACCTTCTGGGCCTTACACATTGTACTTGGTACTGTGCTTCACGCATCTTGAGACAGATGGGGGTAGATCAGACTGTTCCGATTACGGATGGCTTTCCTGCTGATTCAGCCATTACCCCGGGTGTTACCCGAGCCGTCTTTAGGGCTTGGGTTAGAGATCACCATATGGTTAGGCCCTTGCCCAATCCTGCCAGTATTCAGACTTCTCTTGAGCTGGTTCATTGCCACTGTCTGGTCGATGGAGAGGCTGGCCAATTGAGAGACCAAGAAGGACCGTACTGCTGAGTGCACTCGAGGGTTGGGTTCAGGCTGATGAGATTGGGACTGGTGAGGAGATTGTGCTGGCTCCTAAGACAGGTGAGATGGATCACAGTTTAATAGCTAAGGGTGACTCAGAGGATGTTGCTCCACGGAGGAGACGGGACATCTAGACTTCTCCAGGCTTTTGGACTTTATCATTTTTTTTTTTGTTTTGGCTTTGGATTTTGGATGTAGTTTTGCCTTTGCTTTGGACTTGGACTTTAGATTTCATCATTTGCTTATTTTGTTTGGATTTATTGCCTGACTTTGGGCTCTTTGGGCTGCTATTAGAATGAGATTTGACTTTTTAGCTTAATGCGAATTATCATTTAGCTTTCCAAAGCATTTTCCAACTTTATTTATTTTCAATTTAAGCTCTAATTTTTGGGTTTTCAGCTTAGCGGGCCCCGACTTTTGCCTCAGCCGCCCTTTCGGGTTTTCGACTTAGCGGGTCTTCCTTTCTTTTTTTTTCTTTTTCTTCTCTTTTTTTTTATTATCGGCAAAGAAGAAAGAATTATGAAATGCTTTTTTTTTATTAATGTTTAGACCGCGCCCAAAGAGCACTGCCTACATATCTCCGATATATAATTTCTTTTTTCCAAAGAGAATCAGGTCTAATGTAGTTCGTTTTACATTATGCCATGATTGCAATTACACAAAATATCTTTTTAGCTGATCTAAATTACATGGATTAGTGAATTCCAAGCCATCCAAATCAGTCAAAATAACGGCTCCTGACGGCTCCGATCTTCTTCAACACAATTGGGTCCAGCCCAATGAGACGCGACTTCCCCGTGGATCTATTGACCGGTTGTCTAATTTCCTTCAGAACCAACAACCTTCTTCCAGTTTCCGGTCTTTGACCTTCTGTTAAATTGTCGTGCCATTCTTCTTTGAATAAACTTGAGTTTTGGTGATTGACTCGCCACTCGCTTTTCATCCCATACCCAATGAGCTTGCAAATGATATTCTCCTTCTTAGCCCAATTTGCCTTCACTGATCTGGCTTTCCCGGATAAACCCCCACCGACTGAACTTCCAGCCTCAATAGGCAAATCTGCTTCCATTGGCCATAATACTAAGGAATATGGGGTTGCCCCAGGTAGGGTGTTCTGATTGAAGTTCTTTGTATCCCCACAAGGGCATTGGCAATTGTTCGTGCCACGCTTCTATGCTTTGAATGTCTTCTGCCAAAATGACTTTTATAGCCTAGTTGCAGCCTCTACAGCCCCATTTGTTTGTGGACGATAGGGAAGGATGTTGTGATGCTGAATAATTTTTTGCTTCAGTTAGATCCGAGAATTTCGTCGAAAGTGGGAAAAAAAAACCCCCCATTTTTATTCAGTAATGATCCGAATGGTGTTCCATACCGACCAAAAGGATGTTGGTACGGACGAAACTACGCTTGCCTTCTTGGCATTCCAAGACCGAATAGGAGGCATGCCTCAATCCACTTAGTGAAATAGTCAACAGCAACCAGGATGAATTGATGGCCATTTGGAGGGCCTTTGGATAGATCTTTCCGACTATGTCTATACCCCCAAGTTGCGAAGGGCCACGGTGAAGTAATGGGATTTCAAGTTGACCGGAGGCCGCCCTTTGCAGCTTAGCAAAAATCTGACATTCGTTGGCATTTCTGCGCTGCCTCACGCCAACTCATTCATGGTTGACCATAATAACCCAGGTTTCATTGATTTTCCGAGCCAAGGCTATCCCGTGCATGTGCTGCGACCAGACTCCCCATTATTGTAAGGAATCCATTAATGGCTTGAGCGAGCTTCTCCTTCATCAACGCACCGTAGGTGCAGGCCATTCCAACTTTTCTTATACAGAATTCCACCGGTAAGGAAATATCCGGATGCTAACTGTCTCACTGTTCGTTGATCAACCTTTTTGGACCCGTCCGGGTAGGCTCCATTCTGAAGATAGTTCTGTATATCCCAAAACCACGGCTTGTCATCGACTAGATGCATGACAAGTGCTGGTTGCTTCTGTAGCCTGACTGTCAGAGGGCGAATGACCTGGTCTCCCTCTACATTAACCATGGAAGCTAAAGTAGCCAGCGCATCGGCAAACGCAAACTAATTTTGGCTCGCGGCAATAGCTGGAAAGGGGATAAATTGCGCGGCAGGTAGTGAAAAGATAGTTCCTCAAACTGCTGAGCCAATTCATCTAAGCGCTGTAGGTAAGGAACCAATCGCTCTTCCTTGATCTTCCATTTCCTTAGGGCTTGAGAGACTATTAGGTTGGAATCTCCAAAAACCTTAAGGATTTTTATTTCTTTTTCCAGCGCTGCTTCTAATCCCTTGATGCAAGCTTCATACTCGGCTTCATTGTTGGTACAGTCGAAATCTAGTTTGACTGCGATGGGGACGTATTCTCCACAAGGAGTTTTGAATACGACTCCAACCCCGTTTCCATGGTAGTTTGAAGCTCCATCGAAGTACATCTCCCAGTTTTGAATACGACACCAACCCCATTTCCATGGTAGTTTGAAGCTCCATCGAAGTACATCTCCCAGACTTCATTTTCCAAGCTTAACAAGTCTTCATCAGGAAATTCTACCTCTGGCATCTGGTCTTCGATCGATAATTCTGCTAATTGGTCAGCCAAGGCTCCACCTTTTACTGCCTTTCGTTGTACAAACTTCAAATCATAAGCTGCGAGCACTGATACCCACTTAGCCATCTTGCAGTCAAGAACCGGCCTCTCCATAAGGAATTTCAAGGGGTAGGGTATACGATTCAGAGATGACATAGGTTCGCATGTAAAGAACGAGAAAGGTAGTGCATGCCCAGCTTTGTAAGGCCCACACCTAGAGCCAGACACAACTTCTCTATTTCTTGTTGTATTTTAGCTCATATTCTAGCATTCCTTTTGCTTAAAAGTAATGACTCGGCATTTTCTTATCCCCTTGTATTCTTCTTGCTTGTTGAGCTAGCGTCGTTTGCAACCATCGCTTCTTCTTGGTCAACCGATAGGGCTATATATTAATAAGGTCTATTACTAGCACTGTAAGGGTGGCGTAAAAAACTGCGCGGGCTGATAAGCAGATTATTGCATTGACTTGGTCGAAAAGCTTTCTAAGGACAATCCTATATCATATTAACCCGTCTACTCTCTTGTCCTGAGTTAATTGAAAATCGACCCACAAGTATCGAATTTGAAAATCGGTCCACAAGTATCGGCCAATTGGTTGATGAATCGGCTGATGTACTGTAGCCTTCCCAGGAAACCCCGAACTTCTTTTTCCGTCCTTGGTACTGGCATTCCCAAAATGGCTTTGGATTTTGAAGGGTCAATCTCTATGCCCTTCTGGCTGACCATATGCCCTAGAAATACTCCGTATGTAGCTCCAAACAGGCATTTTGCCGGGTTGAGCTTCAAATTGTACTTTCGAAGTCTAAGGAAGAACTTCTCAAGTGCGGTTGTGTGTTCGTCAGCTATTTTTGACTTAATGACCATATCGTCGACATACACTTCTACTTGGTGAATTCATGGTCATGGAAGATTGGTCGTTAAGCCATTCTTTGAAAGTTTGACCCCGGCATTTTTGCCGGCATTTTTGAGCCCAAAAGGCATGACCCTGTAACAGTAGGTTCCCCATTCCGTGGTGAATGCCGTTTTCTCTTTATCTGGCTCATGCATCATTATCTGATTGTACCCGACAGCAAGATCGGTCAAGGAGACCATCTCGTGTCCAGCCATTCGGTCTACCAGCAAGTCGATATGTGGCAGGGGGAAATCGTCCTTCGGACATGCCTTATTCAAATCCCGGTAATCCACACACATTCTAACTTTACCATCTTTCTTCGGCACCGGCACTATATTTGCTAACCATGTCGGGTAGGCAATGGGTTCTATGAACTTGTTTTCCAGCTGCTTGGCAACTTCCTCCTTGATTTTCAAGGACCATTCTATTGATTCTTAGGGCTTCTGTTTCACTGGCTAGCCTCTGGATATACTGGAAATTCTTGTGCAGCCCACTATTGCTGGGTCAATTCCACCCGTGATGTCACTTGGCTTCCACATGAAGCAATCAGCAAATTTCTTCAAACATTCACTGACCTGTTCCCTGTTCATGCAATCAGATGCAATGTATGTGTGTTCGTTTTCTTCTTTGCCAATCATTATCTTTTCTTTTTCATTTTTTATTTCATTTATTTGATTATCACTTTTGCTTGGAAATGCTTGGAAAGATAGATACGCAAGGTAATCTAGAATTTGCAAGCCTTTATTGATTATGACGGAATCGTCTTCAAAAATTACATCGAATTTGAAATCTGGATCCTCTAGATCCGACGCAGACGACTTAGAACTGGAACTGGACTCTGACTCGGTTTCAGACTCGGGGTCAGGCTCAGACTCAATACAAGACTCGATTACAGACTTTGGTACTAGGTTTGACTCGGGAGGGAGGGGGTTTATCAGCAGCGTGCTCCTCCTCTCCTCCTCGGCATACCAGTTTGTGAGAGGTCCTCCGCTTGGCTTGATCAGGTTGAGCAAGTCTCGATTCTCGTCATTTCCTGTGATAATCGCAACTTCGTCAAAGAGGCTAGGCTGCATGAAGTCTTCTGCATCCAGTTCAGTAATGGTTTCGGGCTTGTTGCCCCAGACATCTAAGAATATCTCCAACCCGGGCAGCATCTTCTTAGCGGTTGGGCAGCAAAAGGGTTCTCGGAAGCCACAGTAAGGAACTGCTTCTCCCGGTTTGCAGAAGTAGCTGTTAAGAGTCAATAGGTAAGGCCGCATCTGTACATTCTCTTTCCTTCCCCTTCTGGTTCTCTTAGCACGGTCTTCATTAGTGGGCTCATAGCCTAGTCTGAAGGTTCCCTCATTCACTGGACACCTAGACATTCCCATGCTTGCAGTGCAGGATACATCTTCCCGGATCTTGCCATAATCATTCCTGGTAGGTAGGACATTTTCAACATTAAAGGCACTATGCAGTTTATTTGCACTGTCCCGAAATCAAAGGCACTGTCCCAAAATCAAAGAGAATTCGAGAGCTTGCAGTCTTTCCCTCTATAAACTGCACAGTGTCGTATTGAAATCTAGAAAGGGGTAAATTGGCAGTTTCAGGGTTGACCTCGAAGAGACGCTGGCCCTTTGGCCTTTTGAGCTGACTGTAGTCATCCCCTTGTATGGTGATAACTTTGTCTTCATAGGGAAACTTGACCTTTTGGTGCAGAGATAAGGGTACTGCCTTAGTGTGATGTATCCACGGTCGGCCCAGAAACAGGTTGAAGCTAGTCGGTACATCAATCACCTGGAACGGGACTTCCATCACAGCTGGCCCAACTGTTAGCTTCAGCGTGGCAACCCCCAACACACTCCCTCCGGGTGCTGTCGTTAGCGCCTTCCACTATTCTTGGTCTGAAAAGGGGCTTAAGTCCATTTCTTCCAACCCTAACAGCTGAGCTACTCTCAGTGGGCAGACATTCCAACGCTGAGCCATTATCATGAGAAACCATGGGTTACGTTTTTAGTTCGAGTCTGAACAGTGACATACAGAGCATTGTTTATGGCTTGCCTCCCCTCTTTAGGCAAGTCATCGTTCAAGAACCCGATGCTTATTGCTTTTAGGATGATTGGTTTGAGGAGTGGACACTTAGCACTTCTGGGCTTAACTTCCAGCCGATGGTCGAGTTGACTCCAAGGCCTTGCAAAGAGCTTTTGGAGCTTGGCGATGAGGAAAGGATGCTGCTAGAAGTTCCCAGATTGATACCTTAGCTTGTGTCTTTTTTAGCTGTGCCAGTACCGGGTCTTCCTTTAGATCCTCTACCCTCTGGTAAGGCTTGTTTTGGATTTTATCCAAGACTAGTGGCTCATATTGTCTCCCGCTCCTGGTTATAGCATCAAGTTCCTTGATTAAGTCATTCAGATCCAGGACACAGATAATATTCATCTCTAGGAACAGTTCGAAAGGATCGATCAGTTCCTGGTCAGCCATGATAGAATTTATCCCGTGATTTGTTAAGGGGTTGGTATTAACGTTTGGCTTACTGGTGGTTTTGGATTTGGCTGTTTGTTGTGCTTCATTATCTGGTGGCTGATTTGTGTGTGTTGTTGTTTTGTTGTGGGTGTGATTGGATTGTGCTGTTGTTGTTGTTTTTTTTTGATACCGTGATTCACCCCCCTCCCACGACACGCGTAGCTCGAAAGGATCGATCAATTCCTGGTCAGCAACAATAGCATTTACCCCGTGATTTGGTAAGGGATTAGTGCTAATGTTTGGCTTACTTCTTAGGATGATAGAACCGTTGTCCACCAGGACCTGGATGCGGTTCTTAAGCATCCAACACGCTTCAGTCTTGTGCCCGTGACCCTGATGGTACTCACAGTATTCGTCTGCTCTGTAATTCCTGGGTAATGGGTTGGGGGGAGGCCTTGCTTCTAAAGGCTTGATGTAATTTGCTTTGACAGCTTCTCGGAATACTAAAAGGATTGGCATCCCAAGATCAGTGTATGTCCTTCTCGACGATTGACTACTATTTCTCATGTTTCCCACACGTAAAGGATTCGTGGGGGTGATGCTTGCCAATGTTCCCCACACGCAAAGGGTTAGTGGGGGTGATGCTTGCCACTTCGTGGACTTTACTAGCTTGGCTAGGTTTCTTGTACTTTGAGGTTCCTGATTCTTCTTTCAGTTGCCCCATTTGAATTAGGTCTTCTACCTTCGTAGCAGTGGCAATGAGAGACTGGAATGTTGGTAGATACTGGGTCCGCAACTGCTGTTGGTAGACAGGTTGTAGGTTCTTGATCATTATGTGTACCTGCTCTTGCTCAGAGGGCCGATTAATCATCTGGGCGGCCTTGGCCCTCCACCTCATAAGGAACGAGGAAAAGGGTTCATTGCTTTTTTGCTTTTTTGGTGGGTTCCTAGTTGCTTCTTCGAGTGACATCCCTCCCATGGTTTATAGCGTATTGGAATTAAATGCATTGCAGATGTCCTTCCCAGGTTTTCAATTTTGGATCGGTCTGAGCTACAAAACACCTTCAAAGCAGCCGGTTGAGAGATTTGTTGAACAATTGAGCAAGAGCTCGCTGCTCAGTCCAAATGGGTTGTTTAAGGCGGCACCCACATACATTCTTCAAGTGGAGTTTTTAGGACCAAGTGGTTTCCACTCGGAATTTTGTCCATGTTGGCATCTTGAACTTGCAGGTTGGCAGTTCTCGCCTCGGGGAACGCATCTTGAACTTGGTTGGCAGTCTTGCCTTGGGGAACAAGGACAAAGAGTCCATGTCCACCACCTCCTTGTGGGTTTTGAGAGCAGTGATAGATCTTTCCAGGAGTTCTAGCTTCTCTCTGATTCTTTGAGCTTCCAGCTCAGAAGCAGTTTTAGAGGGCATATCATCCAGGTTTAGGGCAGGATTTGTAGGTTCAGCAGCAGGACCCTGGTTGGAGCCAGCAGGTCCACTTCCCCCGGCAGAAGCCCCATTTCCATTTCCATTTCCATTCCCATTGCCTCCCCCAGCGGAAGCCCCATTTCCATTACCATTCCCATTACCCAATTCAGCTATCAGGGCGGTCCTTTGGGCAGCCAGTGCTTCATTCATTCTGGTCTCCATTCTAGCCTCTAGTTGTTTAATGAGGGTTTGGATATCAGCAAGTGATGCCATTGGTGCAGATAGAGTCGTTGGAGTAGTAGGTGAAGCAGGTGTAGCTGGTGAAGCTGGTGAAGCTAGTGATAGTACTGTAGGCGTGTCTGGCACTTGGATTGTAGGCACCTGTAAGGATAAGGGTAGCTGGATTAAGTACGGTGGTTGATGTATCAGGTAGCTGATGTGAGGTGAATTGACGTAAAAGAGTGTTTCATGCTCTCTTTGTGTTTACCCCATGTTTATGACATGTCGTGAATGCGCATAACAACACGTCATAATCTGTTTAATGATATGCGCATAACAACACGTCATAAATATTTAATTGGTATGGTTCACATCATTGGGTGTGGCATACAGTCCTAAAAAGGATAGGTTCTATAGGCTATGACTCAATAGAGAATCGGTTTAATAAGGACCCTTTGAACCTTGAGTATGGATATACCTAGACCACATGTGAAACAAAAGAGTTTTCGCGTGGGTCCAAGGGTAACGCAATACTCATGGGCCCCCCCAAAAGGATTAGGGGCAAGTTTGCGGTAACAGGAGGACGCTTTGGCTGTCCGTCGACATAATCAAAGAGAACCTGCCGATCAAGCGCTACTTGCTTATCCAGCGAAGTTTGAACAGAGAGAGAAGAAATTCATTTGAAATTCATTTTTTTATGCAATGGAGAAAAAGATTCTCAATCGTGCAAATAGACCAATAAATTTAAATGTCTTAATCAAATTTGTCAATTAAGTTCAAATTTCCTTTCATCGAGTATTCTTAAAGAAAGAACACTCGATTTTTGTCAAGGTACCCTGCAAAACAAAGCATAGTAAAGCAATGCCCTAAAGAAGGGTAGGTTAGTTTATTCAACAATTGTAGTCCTCTTCATGCAAAATGATTACATGGTCCCCAGCAGAGTCGCCAAACTGTGAACAAAACTGTGAAACGCCCTCCCCAAAACATCATGGCATGTGAATGCATGTGACTAAGGGTAAGAAATGCACGTGATATGTATGAGTCCCACCTGTTGTTTAATTGTTTTTAGGGTATAACTAGGAAAAACCTTTAAGCTGACTCCGATTTATTAACCTAAGTTACTGATTAATTATTAACCCAATGTTTAAGGCATGGTCTACGAACGAGGTTGGATCCCGAGACTATGTCATGCTGATTAAACTTAATCCAAAAATGAATGCTTTGCAAGGAGGATGAAGTAATTTGGACCAAAAAAAATGTTTATGTGATTTCGATTTTTCTTGGCCGCTCGGGATTAGGATCCCAAATGTGCCTACGTAACTTCCGTTGAATGGAAGATCAGAAGTCAACGTAGTTCGATAGGCCTTTTTAAAAGGGCTTTGAAATGGGTATGCCTTAATGCTGGAGTGTGGTGTTATTGCTTTTTTATATGTCATTTGTTTACGGGCATTTTGCCAAAAAAAAAATGTTGATTGGGCTTATTGGTTTGCCAAAAAATGTTGGATTAAGGCCTTTGGTTTGGCCAAAAGGTTTTGTGATTTATGCAATCTGATTGCCAAAAGATTGGTTATTTGAAGGCTTTTTAACCAAAATGTGTTGTTTCGAAGACTTTTAGCTAGAAAGATTAATTTTAGGCAATTATTGCCAAAAAGTTGATTATTTAGGCGATTGTCGCCAAAATGCTTGATTTAAGTCTTTTAGCCAAAAAATGGGTTGATTTAGGCAAATTGTTGCCAAAAATTGGTTATTCTCACTTATAGGCGATTTGTTTGCCTAAAGTAACTAAATGAACTGCAATGTAGGCAATTTTAATGCCAAAAGAACGTGATTAATTAAGGCCTTTTAGTCACAATTATTGATTAATTGGACTTAAGCCGAAAAATTGTTCGAAAATAAAGGCAATCATATCCATAGCCATTGATAGACTAGATATTTTAAGCCAATATTGTCGGATTTAAGCTTTAATAACCTACGATTATTAATTAACCGGCATTTAGCTTAATCATATTTTAATTGAGGCAATTTACTTGCCTTATGTGATGATGTGAATGGCATTTATGGCAGTTGTAGAATTATTAGGAGTAGAAGAGAAGCATGCATGAAGTTCTAAAATTTAAAATAGGCAGAGTTTGTTCAATGTACCTAAGATTTAATTGTCGACCGCTTCTTGTAACTCCAGGTTAAGGCTCCCTTCGTTAAGGGAATTAATTTTAATTTAATTTTAAGTGACCAAGTATCACAACAATAAAAAAACCAAAATTAAACATGCAAGATAAGCAGTAGAGAATCGCAAAGAAGAGCGTAGGGAGAAGGAGCGTCCGTCAACACAGACTGAGTGTCTAAAAACGGAGCACCGGGGCTGCTTTTATAGGAAAAAAGGAGACCCGAGGGCTGGCGTGCCCACCCTCGAAGGCAGGCTAGACCGCCCTAAAGGGTGGTCATGCCCTCCCTGCAGGGCGGGCGTGCCCTACAGGGCCAGGCGAGCTTGCCCGCCCTTCCGGGTGGGCGTGGGCTTGCCCGCCTAGGCTGGGTGGGCTTGCCCGCCTAGGCTGGGTGGGCGTGCCCGCCCTGATGGGCGAGCCTGCTCGCCTGGTCCGAGCGGGCGTGCCCGTGCTCACTTTCTATATTTTTTCCACTCTAAAGGCTTTTTCGGGAGTTCTAGACCTCCAAAAAATATTTCGGGACCAGTTCCGTGATCCCTGTAATTTTCCGGACGTTCCGAGTACCATATTGGGCTTTTTCGGGAGTTCTAGACCTCCAAAAAATATTCCAGGACCAGTTCCGTGATCCCCGTAATTTTTTGGACGTTCTGAGTACCATATTGGTATACTTCCGGTGAACTTTCAAAATAGCCTTCGGTACGGCCGGGCTGTTTGCGGTCCGAAAAAACAGGCTTTTTGAGTCTCAAAATTTGAGTATTCACAGCCAGATCCAAGGCCTAGACCGGGATCCAGCACTACCTCCATACCAGGCGGGAACGGCACGTCACCCAGCACTACACCAGCCGGTCCAGCCGGACCAGCCCGGAAGCGCCGCGCCACCCGCCTCAGCTGGCTACCCCCCCTCAGCTCGATAGTGAGCCTCAAGTCTTGTGCGTCTTCCCAACTCCTTACAATTAAGTTATAGAGAGTAATGGCATCAGTGGTTTGACAGCGAGAATAAGTAATAAGCAGTAAATAAGCAGAAGATCAGATGAGTTTACCTGGGTGTAACTCCGAGGACCTTGGACAGCCGGGGCCTGCATCCGAGAGGCGAAGTAGAGGGAAGTCGCCGATGGACAGGAATCGTTCACGCGATGAAGCCTCTATATTCTATCTCCAAATCCTCCCGGGTCAGCCCTCCAACCAGACAACATATTGCCGAGGAGGACATGAAAGGTACCCTCCGCTGTGATGGAGCTATCGGAGTGTCAAAAACTCTCTCTCCAAGAAAATAGTGGTCAGCCCAGTATCCTCGCATCAGCAGCCTCGACCGGGTATGCAACTCAGCCACCTTTCGGCCCGGATCGGTCCTCCAAGCCTCACAGTCCCATGGAGATAAGGACCGCTACAAAATAAGAAATTAGTATTTGTTGTGCACTGAAATAAGAGAAGTGAAAAAGAAGATAAGCTAAAAGTTCAGAGTATCTGTGTGTACTTACATCGGACAGCTCCCGGTCGTTAAGGAAGCTCCGCTAGTACTCGGGATCCTCGCCACTGGCCTAGCATAAGTGTGGTGACAGTGGGCCAGGTAGCGAGGAATCCTCCTGGACTCGATAGGAGAGTCGCCGCTCGGACCGCCGGGATAGATACAGTACTCGTAGGACCATACCTGCAGCAGAGAAAGGAATGACATCAGTTGGTTGGATGGTTGTCAATAACAAATAAAAAGGTGAAGGGCGAAAAAGCTTACCTCCAGTGGCTGGATGAACAGCCAGTTCGACTCACCACTACCACGGGTCCAGACATCCAGACCATGATAGAGGTGAGCCAAACCGAGTGTGGCCCAGTCGAAGCATCGAAGGACCCGACCTGGCTCAGATTCCAAAGACAAGCCAGCACCGCCGGATCTCTCCCTTAATTCTGGGAGGTGGCATAGCAACTGGGACGAAATAATTGTTAGAACAAGGAAGGACCGAGCAAGGCCTGCGTCCCTATCCTCCCTGGTCGTAAGCAGGAGCAGTAGGTTCGGGCCTCCTCCTCAATTCCTAATTGCAACCACTAAATTATTTATTAAAAACAACCGGGGATTAATGGGTGCAAAATCCCCAGTGAAGTCGCCAAAACTGTTTTCCCCCGGAGAAAAATAAAAAAGGGTGGTGTTTTAAAATATTTATTTTGGAAAAATGGTGATAAAAATCTCTTTTGGATATGCGATGCCAATAAATCGGTCTTTTAAATCGTTTTGAGTCGCCACCCATTATTTCGGCAATGGGACTGTTTCCAATTTTATTTTAGAAAAGTGACTTCATTTAACCCATTTTATTCAAGGCCTTTTATTTTGAAAAAAGGCGAACCGGAGAAGAGAGAATCTGGGTAAGGAATTGGGACGCCGGCCCCGTTGGGAAGCCGACGCCCGGGAAGAACCGGCCTCTTTTACCTATAATTTCTTAATTGATTTTATTTTTGAAAAGCCAAATTACTTATTTATTTAAACCCGACCCGAAATAAATCAAACGAGTTCCTATATGGAAAATTGAATTAACCGTCCCAATTTAAATCCCATTCATGAATACATCACAAATAAATCCCATTACCATCCCACCATCCATCATAACACATATCAAGTATAATAAAAAGACCCGCTCCTTGCCTTATGGTAATAAAAGACCCGCTCTTGCCTTATGGTTAAAGGCGGGCCACAAACCGGGTTTGATAGTATAATTAACGATAAACAAAAGGAAATAAATCCTAAAAAATCTCATAATCATTAATAATTAATTGATCTGGTTTGATTAAAGCTTTAGTTTACCCATAATTGATCATCTTCTGAGTTAGGATTAAGACCTACCTAGTAATGTGAAATTAAAACAAAATAAGGGAACTATTCTGGAATTCCAAGACAGTCGCGTCACGCGGGTGTTCTATGAAGGACAGTCGCATGGCGCAACTTTCTTTATTCACTCTGGGACTTTTAGAACAGTCGCCGTCACACGGGTGTTCTATAAGAACAGTCGCGTGGCGCAACTTTTCCTTAATCAACTCTGGGACTTTTAGAACAGTCGCGTCACGCGGTGTTCTATGAAGAACAGTCGCGTGGCGGCAACTTTAATCATATCACTGGGAAAATTGGAACAGTCGCGTCACGCGGGTGTTCTATGAAAGAACAGTCGCGTGACGGAATTTTCCTAGCTGTGCGACGAACTATTTTTTACTATTAAGATTCCCCAGTTTTATTAATTATTAATTCCAAAATATCACATTAACTATTGAATATGAGAACAAAAATATACTGGCGTACACGAATATCTGCCGTCCGCCAGGTGCGTCACCGTCCGAATCAAAGACTTTGACATGAACAGTCGCGTTCACGCAGTAGTGAGCGTGCGTGACGCAAACCCTTAACACGGGTCAGGCTCCTTTTAGGCGCGTTTGATTCAATTTTTTTGGTTCAAAACGCTTCTGCGTTTATTTGTGAAACCTTATCTTTTCTCCCTACGCCTTCTTGTCGCTTCCTAAGCACGGTTTTGATCGGCTAGGAGGACACCTTCGAGGGCGCTCAGTTTGATCGGCCTGAAGAGATTTAAATAATTTGTGAACCCCCCTTCCCCAAATGTCATAAGCAGCGATGCTATTGATGAATGAGAAGGAAAATACACGTGATGTGTTGTGAGATCGCCACCTTATTTAATTATTTAAGGGTTAAACTAGGAAAAAACCTAAGTGCACCCATTTTTTAATTAACCTAGTTACTAGATTAATATCCCAATGATTAAGCACAATCTACGAACCCGAGAGGATCCCGAGACTATGGTCATGCCGTAAAACTAACCAATGAATGAATGCTTTGCAAGGTAAATGAGGATTAATGAAATGTTTGAGTGATTTTGACTTGGCCACCCGGGTGAAATCCCGAACGTGCCTACGATACTTCCGTTTGAATGGAAGATCAAAGTCAACGATAGTTCGAATAGGCCTCTTTTAGAGGGCTTTTGAATTGGTATGCTTAATGCATGGGTGTGTTGTATGCTTTGTGCATTTTGTTTTAGGCATTCTTGCCAAAGATTGATTGATATTAGGTGTTTATCGCCAAAAGATTTCATTTGCAGGCTTTTAGCCAAAAAGGAGTTGATTTGGGCTTATTCTTTTGCCCAAAATTTGCACATTCAGACTTTATTATCGCCGATGCTTGATTGCGTTGGGCTTATTACTGCCAAACAAAGTTCGTTTTTAAAGCTTTTTAGCTGAAACGAGTATGATTTAGGACAATCAGTTGTAGCCAAAAAATGTGTTGATGTTGGTTTTAAGCAATTTGTTTTTTGCCAAAAGGTGTTGATTGGGCGATTGTCGCCAAAATGAGTGTTTTAAGGCTTTTAGCCAAAAGATTGATTAATTCAAAGCATTTTGCCAAAAATTCGATTTAAGCGATTTGTAGCTAAAAAAAGATTAATCTACTTATAGGCAATTTGTTTGCCAAAAGTGATCAATTGAATTGCAATGTAGGCAATTTATTGCCAAAATTATTGATTAATTGGACTTTTAGCAGAACTTGTTCGAAATAAAGGCACTTACACCATAGTTATTAATTAACTAGGCTTTTTAGCCAATATTGTCGGATTTAGGCTTTAATACCGCGATCATGAATTAACTGGGTATTTAAGCTTAATCATACTTAATTGAGGCAATATATTTGCCAAACTGATGACATGAATGCATTGATGCAGCAGTTTAATTCAGAATTGGAGTAGAAGAAGAATATGCTTGAAGTGCTAAAATTAAATAGGTAGAGTTTCGTTTATGTACCTGATTTAATCGACGGCCGCTTCTTAGCTTCAGTTTGAAAACTCCAAATTAACTTTAACTAAGCTCTTTCAGCCAATATTGTCGGATTTAAGCTTTAATGCCACGGTTATTAATTAACCGGACGTTTAAGCTTAATCATATTTATGTTATTTGTCTAAATGATTGATGTGAATCATTTATGCAATTATAAATTATTAAGCAGTAGAAAGAAGTATGCATGAAGTGCTAAAATTAAATAGGCAGAGTTTTCGATTTTTACGTTACCTGGATTTAATCGGTCGACCACTTCTTAACTCCAGGGTTAAGCTGGCTCGTTAGGAATATTAATTAATTTTTAAATTTTATTTAATTTTTAATGTCCAAATATCACAATAAAATGCAATAAAATTAAAATTAATGCCAAAAACGGTTAAAGAAAACGCAAGGAGCGGAGAGGGAGAAAGGATTTCGTCCGTCAAAACAGACAAGGCGCAAACCAGAAATAGGCTGAAAATATGGGCCTATTTATAGGCCATTTTCGTGGCCCAGGCGGCAGGTGCCGCCCAAGGCTGGGCGGCACGGTGCCGCCCGGCGGAGGCGGCAGCTCCGCCCTGTCGGTGGGGCGGCAGGCCCCGCCCATGCTGGGCGCGGGGGTGCCGCCCTGAAGAGCGCGGCAGCTGCCGCCCAGTCGGTGGGGGCGCAGGCCCCGCCTTGGTTCTGGGCGGCAGGTGCCGGCCCAGGGGCTGTGGGGGGCCAGGCCCTGCCTTGCGCGGGGCGGACAGGCCCCGCGCGCGGCTAGGGCGGCACGCCTCGCCCGCGCGGAGGCGACAGGCCCCGTGCGCGCTGGCCGCGCGGCCTCGCCCGCGCGGGGCGGCAGGCCCCGCCCGCGCAGGGCGAACAGGCCTCGCCCGCGCCGCGCTGGGCGGCAGAGGCCTCGCCCTAGCGAGCGCTTGGGCGGCAGGCGTCGGCCCGCGCTGGGCGGTTGGCCTCGCCCGTGCGGATGGCGGCAGGCCTCGCCCGCGCGGAGCGGGCAGGCCTCCGGCCCGCGCGGGGCGGCAGGCCTCTGCCGCGTGGGCGCGCAGGCCTTGCAGGGAGTGGGCGGCTGGTGCCGCCCAGGCTGGTGCCGCCCAGGGCTGGGCAGGCTGCTGCCGCCTGTTGCCCGGCTGGCCGGAGTCGCCGTGCGCGGCGAGGCCCGCGCTGCCCGGCGGCCAGGCGCCGCCGTGGCCGGTGTGGACACCGGCCTCGCTCCGGGGGCCTTTTTTGGGAGTCCGGGACCTCCGAAAAAAAATATTCTGGGACCTGTTCTGTTGACTTCCTAGCGATATTCCGGGACGTTTTAAGTACCATATTGACAATTTTCGGTAAACCTTTCCGAAAATAGCCTCCGGTTCCGAATAGCCTCCGGTCCGGCCGGACTGTTTGCAGTCTGGGAAAATAGGCTTTCTGAGCCTCAAAATTTGGGTATTCACAAATATCTGGTCACCTTCTCAGCTCGGTTTGATCAGCTTCGTTGGTTCCCATGGAATCTGAAGAGACATCCTCGAAGCTCGGTTTGATCGGCTCGAAAGATGTTGACTTTATGACAAAGTCTTCGAAGCTCGGTTTGATTGGCTTGAAGAGCTTTGATCTGGCCACCCACTCAGTTCGGTTTGGTCGGCTTTGTCGGCTCCAGTCGGTTTAGAAAAGGCATCCTTGAGGCTCGATTTGATCAGCCCAAGAGATGTTGGTTTTACCCTAGTCAACTTCGCAATTCATCATCATTGACTGGGGAAATTTCAAACAGCTTCGCAATGCACCATCACTGTTTGGTGGGAAAATTTTGGTGGGAAAAATTGAAATTGGTCTGATTTAGCTTCGCAACAACACCATCACTAATCAGTAAACAGGATTGACTTCAATCGCTTCGCAAGTACATCATTCACCGGTGGCCTAAAAAATTCACCGGTTGGCCTGAAAAATTGCCAAAAGGAAAAGAGCAATATCTGTGTACGAACAGACTTTGCCTTTTGTTAGAAAAATATTGGGGCGTCACATGCCCCCATGCATTAATCATGAATTGAATAATTTAAATTGATTTTTTGCAAAAATTTAGGCTGAGATTTCCATACGTACCTTTTTGATGTAGTGGTTGAAAAAGGACTTACTTGAAGATAATCCGGGCAATTTGACGTTCCTGCCCCCTGTGCGGTGAGTAGACAAGAAATCGCTAAAGTGTACGGGCCGCACATCGATGTCAAATGGCCGAAATGGACCGTTACGGGCTTTTAAATGGACTGCACAGATCTTTTGGGCTTTAACAGAAGATAATGGGCCCGTCCTTCTTTTTGGGCTTTGAAGAGTGGGCTTGGGCCCATTGGTTGGAAAAATGGGCTTGGGCCCAGATATCTACTATAAGTAACTTCCTTCTTAATCGATTCATTTTCACTTATTCACAAACCCTAAGCGATTGAAAAATCGATTTGAAAGTTCTCTGGATTTAATTCAACTGAAAGATTGTCTCAAATCTCAGAAATCCCCAACTTCTGGCCTACATCTCTCTCAGATGTGAGATTCTCGGGGCCCTGCTCCAATCCCACATTCGACGCGTGAGCCAGTGCCGGGAAGCCGTGAAACCCTCTAACCCTCGGGACACGGACCGCTGCAGCTTCTTCCATTGTCCTCGGGTTCGGAGTTTCCAGTCCGGTATGAAATGAGTCAGATGCGCGGCTTTCGATCCGAGGTAAGTAAAAATTTCTTCAATTTTTGTTTTTTTTACTGCTTTTGATCCGTAACTGTAGCAATAGGGCCGCTCTTTACTGTTTGTGCCTGCGTTAGTAGTCGCGTCACGCAAGTAGGAGTTGCGTGGCGTGGCTGTTCTTCATGAACAGTTGCGTGACGCATCTGTTCTTGCGTGAACAGTTGCATAACGCAACTGTTCGAGGCGCCAGAAACCCTAGCTTGCCTTGAACCTTAGGATCGACCTCTTTAGACTGTGTTTAGACCTTGATTTATTTGATTGCTGATAACTCCGGCGACTTGATTTTGCCCTAATTACACAAAAACAAAACACAAAACGTATGAAATTTAAAGCTAAAACTGGAACTGCTGCGTAAAACTGAACTGCTGCGTACCTTCGACAGTTGCGTCACACAGCTGTTCTTAGGAAGAACAGTTGCGTGACGTGACTGTTCGTCGATGAATGAGGACTTTGAACAGTTGCGTGACGCAGCTAGAGAGATGCGTGGCGCGGCTTTGTGGTTGCGTGATGCATCCATTCTTGGGGCCGCATATCTTGAACAGTTGCGTGACGCATCTGTGGAGTGGCATGACGCGGGTGTTGAGATGCGCTACGCAGCTATGCTTCTGATTGCGCAACTTGGGTAAAGTTGCGTAGCGCGACCACGTAGACGCGTGACGCAACTAGGAGTTGCCTGACACGGCTACGGTTCAAACCGAACTCCGAGTTGTTGTTGTTTTTCCTGCCATAGAAGAAAATGAAAAATTATTAGTCTTATATTTATTAGAGTTGAAATTTTCTTACAGGTTAATCTGGGCATTTAAATTTTCTTACAGGTTAATCTGGGCAAGGCCCGCTCAGGCGGTTCAGCCACTGATGCTTCTACTTTCTGGGATCTGCTGGACCCTCCTATGCGAGCTCGGGTTGTCGCTGTAGGTTTCAGGGATTACGCTGCAGGACTGCGTCGTACGCAGCCTCGTTTCCCGCCCGCTATGCGCTATGCATTAATGGAGCAGTGGAACGATTGCACGCACACCTTTGTTTTTGGGTTCGGAGAGATGACCCTCACACCCACAGACTACGCTGCCATCACCGGCCTTCGCTTCATTGGTCCGGTTCCTCCACTAGACGCTCGGTACCAGACGGCTGCTATCGGAGCTCAGCTAGTCCGTTCCCTCCTCGGTGTCACGACGCAGACTCGATACACCGTACAGGGGTGCATGTCTTACGAGACTGTCTTTCGGTTCTGCGCCGAGAGGATCAGGACCCGGTTGGAAGCTTGGAGAGAGTTACCGGAGGATGTACGACCTGCTGCTCCTGCGTACACCCGAGAGGAGAGGGACCAGGCTGCTCGGTCCTTCTTGTTCTATATCATTTCCTCCCAGCTATTATGCACCTCCCAGAATAAGGGAGATCCTGTGGTGCTGGCATGTCTTCGCTTCGGGATCTGCAGCCAGGTCGGATCCTTCAACTGGGCCACACTTGGTTTGGCTCACCTCTATTTCACGCGTCTGGATTCTGGGACCCGGGTAGCGGTGCGATCGAACTGGCTATCATTCCGAGGCCTTTGGAGTAACACCACTTTCCACCTTTTGATTTTTTTTTATATCCGCCCATTCTCAACTGTCAACTAACTGACGTTATTTTCTGTCTCTGTGTTTACAGGTGTGGTCTTACGAGTACTGCAATCTACCCAGGCGGTCCGAGCGGTGACTCCTCCCATCGAGTCCACGAGTCCAGGAGGATTCCCCGCTATCTGGCCCACTGTCACCACACTTATGCCAGTGGCGAGGATCCCGAGTACTGGCGGAGCTTCCTTAATGACCGGGAACTGTCTGATGTGAGAACCTTTGAATCTTTAGCTTGTCTTCGCTTTATTTTGACACATAACTAATGCTGGTTTCTTATCATTTTCATCATTTTTTTTTTTGCAGCTATCCTTGGAGCCATGGGATTGCGAGGCCTGGAGGACCTATCCGGGCCGGGAGGTGGCTGAGTTACACAACCGGTCGAGGCTGTTGATGCGAGGATACTGGGCTGACCGGTACTTCCTAGGAGAGAGGGTCTTCGACACTCCGATCACTCCATCATGGTGGAGAGTGCCTCATGCTCCTCCTCGGCATATGTGTCTGCTAGAGGGCTTGACTCAGGAGGACCTGGAGGTAGAGTATAGAGGCTTCTCGGCGAATGATTTCCTGTCCGCCGGTGACTTTCCTTCTTACTGTCCGCCGGTGGACTTTCCTTCTTACTTTGCTATCTTCGGAATGGCAGGCTCGACCGACTATGTGAATACCTAAATTTTGAGGCTCAAAAAGCCATTTTTCCCGGCCACGGGCGGTGGCGGCCGCCCTTAAAGTGGCTGCAGCGCCTGGTGAATACCCATTTATTTTGAGGCTCGAAGAGCCAGCTTTCCCGGATTGCAAGCAGTCCGGCCGGACCGAGGGCCATTGGAAGTTTACCGAAAGTATGCCAATATGCAAACAGTCCGGTCGGACCGGAGGTCATTCAAAAAGTTCACCGGAAGTGTGCCAAAAAAAAAAAAAAAAAGAGGGGAGAGAGAAAACTGACCAGAATAACTGTTTAGGCACAGAGTTCGAGAGTTAGAATGGGGAAAAAAAGGCTGAAAACAGCCTTTTTATTTAGAAAGTCGCGCCCAAGGGCGGCTACCCGCGCCCTCTAGGGCAGGTATGCCCACCTGGAGGGCGGGCACGCCCGCCCAGCTTAGGCGGGCATGCCCGCACGGAATGGGCGGGCACGCCCGCCTAACCCAGGCGGGCAGGCCCGCCCAGGCAGGGCGGGCACGCCCGCCTCGCCCAAGCGGGCATGCCCGCCCAGACAGGGCAGGGCACACCCGGCCATCCCGGGCGGGCGTCAAAAAAAAAAAAAAAAAAAAAAAAAAGCTTTCTGGGGGCTCTGTGTTTTGAGACAACTAGTCTGTGTTAACGGACGCTCCTTCTCCCTACGCTTCTTTTGATTCTTTTACTTGCTTTCATTGCATTTTTTTAATTTTAGATGTTTTAGTCATTTATATTGTTGTGATACTTGGCGTCACTTAAATTAAAAAAAAATCCCTCTAACGAGGAGCTAACTGGAGTAAAGAAGTCGGTCGACGATTTAAATCAAGGTACATTGAACTGAAACTCTTGCCTATTAGCCTATTTAATTTTAGCACGTCATGCATGCTTCTTTTCTACTCCTAATAATTCTACAACTGCATAAATGCATCCATGCCATCATTAGGCAGACAAATTGCCTCAATTAAATAAATTTAGGCTAAATGCCCGATTAATTAATAATCGCGGTATTAAGGCCTAACTCCGACAATATTGGCTCAAAACACCTAGTTAATTAATAGCTATGGTGTAATCGCCTTTATTTCAAACAAATCCTTCTTAAGTCCAATTAATTAATAATTGTGGCTAAAAGCCTTAATTGATCACGTTTTGGCAACAAGTTGCCTACAATTAAATCGATCTTTTGGCAAAATGCAAATGCCTAAAATTAAATTCAACTTATTTTGCAAAAAAGCCTTAAAATTCAATCATTTTGGCGACAATCGCCCATCAACATCATTTTGGCAATTAAAATTGCCTAAATCAATTTTTGGCTTTTTAAAGCTTTAAATAATCACTTTTTGGCGACAATCGCCTAAAATCAACTTTTTTTGGCAACAATTGGCCTAAATCAATCTTTTTGGACTAAAAGGCCTTTTAAATCACCACCTTTTGGCAACAAAATTTGCCTATCAAATCAATCAATTCTTTGGCAAAAATAGCCTAAACAACATACACAAAGGATTACACCCACTCATGCATAAAGCATCCTCATCAAAGCCCTTCTTAAAAGAGGCCTATTCGAACTACGTTGACTTTGATTCTTCCATTCAAACGGAATACGTTAGGCACGTTTGGATTTAACCCGGGCAGGCAAGTCATAAAATCACATATTAACTTTTTCATTGGTCCCAATTTACATCATCTTTCACCTGCAAAGCATTCATCTTTGGTTTAGTTCATCAGCATGACATAGTCTTCGGGATCCCACCTCGGTTCGTAGACCATTGCCTTAACCATTTGGGATAATTATCTTAGTAACTAGGTTAATAAAATTGGAGTCACTTAGGGTTTTTTCCTAAGTTTACCCTAAAATAATTTAAACAAAGTGGCGACTCAATACATTCACGTGGCATTTCTTAGCCTTAGTCACATGCATTCATATGCCATTGATTCCCGGGGTAGGGTTCACAGTTTGGTTCACAGTTTGGCGACTCTGCTGGGGACCATGTAATCATTTTGCATGAAGAGGACTACAATTGTTGAATAAACTAACCTACCCTTCTTTAGGGCATTGCTTTACTATGCTTTGTTTTGCAGGGTACCTTGACAAAAATCGAGTGTTCTTTCTTTAAGAATACTCGATGAAAGGAAATTTGAACTTAATTGACAAATTTGATTAAGACATTTAAATTTATTGGTCTATTTGCACGATTGAGAATCTTTTTCTCCATTGCATAAAAAAATGAATTTCAAATGAATTTCTTCTCTCTCTGTTCAAACTTCTTTCTCTCTCTGTTCAAAACTTCTGAGTCGTGGATAGGCAAAGTAGCGTTGATCGGCCAGGTCTCTTTGATTATGTCGATGGACAGCCAAAGCGTCCTCTGTACGCGTCAAAACGCGCCCCTAATCTTTTGGGGGTGGCCCAGTGGGTATTACCGTTGGACCCACGCGAAACTCTTTGTTTCACATGTGGTTAGGTATATCCATGCTCAAGGCTCAAGGGTCCCTTTATAAACCGATTCTCTATTCGTGTCATAGCCTATAGAACCTGCCCTCTAGGACTGTATGCACCCAATGACAAGAACCATACCATGGAAAAGATTATGACGTGTTGACATGCGCATTCACGACATATCATAAGCATGGGGTAAAACACAAAGGGGGCGGAGAATACTCTTTTACCATTAATCATGCACAGTTGGACAAGGAGTCAACCCACTTTATACACCGAACACTATACCTAATCCCACTACCCTTATACTTTCAGGTACCCCCTGTTCAAGTGCCAGCCACGCCAACAGTACTCTCACCAACTTCACCTGTTTCACCAGTCTCACCTATAACTTCAACAACCTCACCTGCGGCAATGGCATCACTCAGTGACACCAGCTACAAAGGCAGCTTTTCACTACACAACTTCAACTAACTTTACCTGCACCAATATGGCATCGATTGCTGATATCCAAACCCTCATTGAACAACTCGGGCCGAATGGCAGGGCCAAAATAGAATGAATGAGGCATTGGGTCGGCATTGGCTGCCCAAAGGACTGCCCTGATAGCTGAGCTGGGCAATGGTAATGGAAATGGGGCTTCGGCCGGGGGAAGTGGACCTGCTGCCTTCGATCAGGGTCCTGCTGCTGAGCCAACAAACCCTACCGTGAACCTGGATGACATGCCGTCCAAAACTGCTTCCGAGCTAGAAGCTCAAAGGATGAGGGAAAAGTTGGAACTGCTGGAAAGGTCTATCATTGCCTTGAAGACCCACAAGGAAGTGGTGGACATGGAGACATGGACTCTTTGTCTTTGTTCCCCGAAGCCAGGTTACCAACTAAATTCAAAATGCCCAACATGGACAAGTTTGATGGAACCACTTATCCTAAAACACATTTGAAAATGTATGTGGGTGCCCTAAACCCATTCGGATTGAGCAGTGAGCTCCTTGCTCAATTGTTCTAACAATCTCTTACCGGTGCTGCATTAAGATGGTTTGTTAGCCTTGATCGGTCTACGATGAAGACCTGGGAGGATATCTGTAATGCATTCAATTCACAGTACCACTACAATATGGAGGTGGATGTTACTCGAAGAGAGTTAGAGACCACCAAGAGAGTTAGAGACCACCAAGCAGAAGAATAATGAGCCTTTCTCCTCGTTCCTTACGAGGTGGAGGGCCAAAGCTGCCCAGATGATTAATCAGCCTTCTGAGCAGGAGCAGGTCAATATAATAATAAAAAACCAGCAGCCTGTTTACCAACAACGGTTGCAAACCCAGTACCTACCAACGTTCCAGTCGCTCATCGCCACTGCTACAAAGGTGGAAGATCTGATCCTCTGATGCCAAAATAGGGCAACGAAAGATGACTTTCAGGAACCTTAAATATAAGAAGCCTAGCCAAGGCTAGCAAAGGTCCACGAAGTGGCGAGCATCACCCCCACTAAACACCATTACGTGTGGGGAACATGAGGAACGGTAATCAATCGAGAACGAACATACACTGACCTTGGAATGCCAATCCTTTTTGGTTTTTAGAGAGGACTGTCAGGCCAACTATATCAAGCCTCTAGAAGCAGAGGCCACCTCCCAAATTCCATTTGCCAAGAAAACTACAAGGCAGAGAAATATTGCGCAGTATCATCAGGGATCCGGGCACAAAGACCAAAAGCCTGCTGGGACACTCATAAACCGCATCCAGGAACCTAGTAGATCCAACGGCTGCGATCATGCGTCACGAGGAAGTAAGCCTAGACATATAGCACTAATCCTTTGCCAAATCAACTGAGGGATAAAATGCAATTTATAGACTGACCAGGCGAAACCAATCGAAAGGTCCGTCATGACAAACTTGTCTCTGGACCTGTTGTTGGAATGACTATCTATGCATGTGTCTTGGATTTGGAATGTGTGTGTTAGAAAGTGACGTGCATTCCGTAAGGAGCGGGAGGCAGTATGACTGTTGGTCTTTGGGATAAAATCGCAGCAGATAAGGCCCCTAGATCAGAAGGTAAAAGGGAGCCGAAGGAGGACCCAAGTACTGCGCTAAACAATTGAAAAGACACAAGCTAGGGTAGGGTGTCAATCTGGGAACTTTTGGCATCATCCTTTCCTCATCGCCAAGCTCTCTGCAAGGCTTTGAGCCAATTACAGACATCAGTGGAGATTAGCCATGAAGTACTAGTATCCACCCTTACCCAATCATCCAAAGTACAAAGCATCGGGTTTTCTGACGAGGGTTTGCTAAGGAAGGGGGCAGTCATAATAATGCCCTGTATGTCACGGTCCAGACTAGAGACAAAACTGTGCCCATGGTTCTCGTTGACAATGGGTCAGCTCTGAATGTCTGCCCACTAAGGGTAGCCAGTTGCCTGGGGTTAGGGGGTTAGAAGAAACAGATTTCACCCCCTCTGATCAGATAGTAAAGGCCTATGACAATACCCGAAGGGAAGTGTTGGGAGTTGCCACGCTGAAGTTAACTGTTGGGCCAGCAGTGATGGAAGTCCCATTCCAGGTAATTGATGTACCAACTAGCTTCAACCTGCTCCTGGGTCGGCCATGGATACTTCATACTAAGGCGGTGCCCTCATCCCTACATCAAAAGGTCAAATTCCCCTATGAAGACAAAGTTATCACCATTCAAGGAGATGACTACAATCAGCTTAAAGACTACAATCAGAGCTTAAAAAACCAAAGGGCCAACCTCTCTTTGAGGTCAACCCTGAGGCCGCCAACCTACCCCTTTCGGGATTTCAGTATGATACTGTACAGTTTATGGAAGGAAAAACTGCAAACTCTCGAATTCTCTTTGATTTCGGGACGGTACAGATAAACTGTATAGTTCCTTTGATGCAGAAAATGTCCTATTTGCCAGGAATGACTATGGCGAGGTCTGGGAAAACATATCCTGCACTACAAGCTTGGGAATGCCCGGTGAATGAAGGGACTTATGGACTGGGTTATGAGCCCACTGACGAAGAGACGTGCTGAGAAAACCGAAGAGGAAGGACAGAAAAAGTTAATAGATGCGGCCGTTAACTTCTCACTCTGAACAGTTACTTCTGCAACACCGGAGAAAGCATTTTGTTCCTTACTGTGGCCTTTCCGGAGCCCTTTTGCTGCCTAACCGTTAAGAAAGATGCTCCTGGGATAGAAATATTCTCGGATGTTTGGGGCAACAAGCCCGAGATAGTAACCGAGCTGGAGGGCAGAAGACTTCATGAGCAGCCTAATCTCTTTGATGAGGTTGCAGTTATCACCGGAAGTGATGGGAATCAAGACTTGTGCAACCTGATCAAGCCGAGCGAAGGACCTCTTGACAATTGGTACACCGAGAAGGAGCACACTGCTGACAAACCCCCTCCCAAGTCAAACCTAGTACCTCCCTCTGTAAACAAATCCTGTTTTGAGTCTGAGTCTGACCCCGAGTCTGAAATCGAGTTAGAGTCTAGTTCTGAGTCGTCCCTGTCGGATCTAGAGGATCCAGATTTCAAATTTGATGTAATCTTTGAAGACGATTCCGTCATAATCAATAAAGGCAAGGCTTGCAAATTCTTGAATTTACCCCTGCGTGTCTATCTTTCCAAGCATTTCCAAGCAAAAGTAATAATCAATAAATGAAATAAAATGATGAAAAAGAAAAAATAAGATTGGCAAAGAAGAAAATGAACATACAATACATTGCATCTGATTTGTATGAACAGGGAACAGGTCAAGTGAAATGTTTTGAAGACATTTGCCGATTGTTTATGTGGAAGGCAAGTGACATCACGGGAATCGACCCAGCAATGTGGTGATAAGATTTTCCATAGTATACCCTAGAGGCTAAGCCAGTGAAACAGAAGCTTAGAAAGGCTAAAAAAAAAGAAACAGAATGGTCTTGAAAATCAGGAGGAAGTTGCCCAAGCAATGGAGAGAACAAGTTTTATAGGAGCCCATTGCTTACACCCGACATGATTAGCAAACATTGTGCTGGTTCCTAAGAAGGATGGGAAAAGTCAGAATGGTTGTGGTGGATTATCGGTAAGATTTTGAATCAAAGCATGTCCGAAGGACGACTTCCCCCTGCCGCAACATTGACTTGTTTGGTGGAACGCGAAATGGCTGGACACCGAGATTGGTCTGCCTTGACCTGATCTCGCTGTCCGGGTACAATCAAAAATAATGATGCATGTTGCCAGACAAAGAGAAGAGGCATTCATCACAGTCACAGAATGGGGAACCTACTGCTATAGGTTCATGCCCTTCGGGCTCAAAAATGCCGGGGCAACCTATCAAAGAATGGCAACAACCATCTTTCACGACATTATTCACGGAGAGGTGGAAGTGTATGTGCATGATATGGTGGTTAAGTCGAAAACAACCGAAGAACATACGACTGCACTTGAGAAGTTCTTCCTTAGACTTCGAAAGTATAATTTGAAGCTCAACCTGGCAAAATGTCTGTTTGGAGCCACATCCGGAGTATTTCTGGGGCACATGGTTAGTCGGAAGGGCATAGAGATTGATCCTTCGAAAGCTAGAGCTATTCTGGAAATGCCAGCACCAAGGACCGAAAAAGAAGTCCGAGGTTTCCTAGGAAGGCTACAGTACATTAGCTGGTTCATCAATCAGTTGGCCGATACTTGTGGTCCGATTTTCAAACTACTTAGGAAAGGAGTAGCAGTCAAATGGAATGAGGATTGTCAGGCGACTTTCGACCAAGTCAAGCAATACCTGCTATCCCCGCCTGTTTTACAACCACCAAGGCTAGGAAAGCCTTTGCTACTGTACCTGTCTGTGACAGAAGAAGCCAGAAGAAAGCAATGGGTGCCATTTAGCTCAACAAGCAGAAGACACAGATAGAAAATGCCCGTGTATTACCTTAGCAAGAGGATGCTGGAATATGAGTTGAATACAACAAGATAGAGAAGTTGTTGTCTGGCTCTAGTTGGGCCCTGTACAAGCTGCACACTACTCTCGTCTTACACTACACACGTAATACTCTTCTGAATCGAACCCCTTGAAATTCCTTATGGAGAGGCCGGTTCTAGACTGTAAGATGGCTAAGTGGGTGTCAGTGCTCGCAGCCTATGACCTGAAATTTGTACAACGTAAGGCAGTAAAAGGCGGAGCTTTGGCTGACCAGTTAGCCGAATTACCGGTCGAAGATCAAATGCCGAAGGTAGAATTCCCCGACGAAAACCTGTTGCACCTGGAAAATCAGGTCTGGGAGATGTACTTCGATGGAGCCTCGAATTACCATGGAAATGGGATTGGAGTTGTATTCAAAACTCCTTGTGGAGAATACGTCCCAATTGCAGTTAAACTAGACTTTGACTGTACCAATAATGAGGCCGAATACGAAGCCTGTATCAAGGGGAGCCGGAATACGAATGCTGCATCAAGTGGGGTTAGTAAGCAGCTTTGGAAAAAAAGTCCTCAAGGTTTTCAGGGATTCCAATTTAATAGTCTCCCAAGCCTTGAGAAAATGAAAAATTAAGGAAGAGCGTTTGGTTCCTTACCTACAACTTTTGCACGAATTGGCCCCAACAGTTTGAGGAACTATCTTTCCACTACCTGCCATGCGGCAAAAATCAGTTGGCAGATGCCCTAGCTACCTTGGCCTCCATGGTTAATGTAGGTGGAGACCAAGTCATTCGACCTCTGACAGTACGGCTACAGAAACGGCCAGCACACGTCATGCATTTGGTAGATGACAAGCCTTGGTATTGGGTCGTTTGGGATAATACAAAATCACCTTCAGAAACGAAGCCTACCCGGAGGGATCCACCAAATGATCAATCGGACATTTAGACAGTTAGCGTCTGGATAACTTCCTTACTGGGGGGAGTTCTGTATAAAAAAGAAAGTTGGAACGGCTTTGCACTAAGTGCGTTGGTGAAGAGGGAGGCTCAAACCATTATGGATTCCGTGCAATAATGGGGAATCTGGGTTCACACATGCACGGGATGCTTGGGCTCAGAAAATCATGAACCTAGGTTATTACTGGTCATATTACTGGTCAACTATGAATTCGGATTGTGTGAGGCATGCGCGTAAGTGCCATGAGTGCCAAATTTTTGCTAAGCTGCAAAAACGGCCTCCGATCCATTTGAATCCAATTGCTTCACCGTGGCCTTTTGCAACTTGGGGCATAGATGTAGTTGGAAAGATCCACCCGAAAGCCTCTAATGGCCACCAGTTTATCCTGGTCGCTGTAGATTATTTCACTAAATGGATTGAGGCAGTTTCCTTTTCAATGTTAAACGCCAAGAAGGCAACACAGTTTGTACGTACCAGCATCCTTTGTCGGTATTGTGAATACTCAAATTTTGAGGCTCAAAAAGCCTGTTGGTTGACTTTGCTACAGTAAATTTGACTGTGCTACAATGAATTTGCTACAATTCAACATCATAAGTCCTCACCCTATCGCCCACAAACAAATGGGGCCGTCGAAGCTGCGAACAAGGCTATAAAGGTTATTTTGCAAAAGACAGTTCAGAAACATAGGGCATGGCATGAACAATTACCAAATGCTTTGTGGGGATACAGGACTTCTATCAGAACGCCTACTGGTGCGACTCTGTATTCTTTGGTATATGGTATGGAAGCAGTATTGCCTATTGAGCTGGAAGTTCAGTCGGCAAGAATTATCTGGGAAAGCCAAATCAGCGAAGCAGATTGGGCTGAGAATTATCATTTACAACTCTTGGGAATGGATGAGAAGCGATTGCAAGCGATCCACGCGATTGCAAGCGATCCACCAAGCTCAAGTTTACCAAAGAAGAATGGCGCGGCATTTTAACAAGAAGGTTAAAGACCGGAAACTCGAAGAAGGGTGTTTAGTCCTGAAAGAAATTAGACAGCCAATCCTGGACCCACGTGGGAAGTTTCGTCCTCATTAGGCTGGACCCTACGTATTGAAGAAAATATTATCCGGCGGAGCCATCATCTTGACTGATTTGGATGGTTTGGAATTCACAAATCCGTGTAATTTAGATTAGTTAAGAGGATATTTTGTGTAGTTGTAATCATTTGCATAATGTAGAAAACATTAGACCTGATTCTCCTTGGGAAAAAGAAATTATATATCGGAGATATGTAGGCAGCTCTCATTGGGCGCAGTCTAAACGTTAATAAAAAAATCATTTCATAATTTCATTCTTCTTTGCCAAATAAAAAAAAGAAGGAAACAAGAAAAAAAAGAAGAAAAAAAAGGAAAACCCGCTAAGTCGAAAACCTTAAAGGGCGGCTTAGGCAAAAGTCGGGGCCCGCTAAGCTGAAAACCTAAAAAGGGCGGCTTAGGCAAAAATGGGTAGCTCGCTAAGTTGAAAACCCGTTCAAAACGCCTAATGACAAAGTCAAATAATCCAGAATCAAGCAAGAGAGTCCAAAATAACTAAAAAAATAACTAAAGAAAGTGTAAAGCATACATCAAAAGATAAATCCAAAGTCCCAAACGAAAGGCAAAACAAGGAAAAATCACAAAAGTTCATAAGAGTCTAGGTATCCCGTTGCCTCCGCGGAGCGGCATCCTCTGAGTCTTCTGCTGAACTCTGCCCAGCCTTGTCTGTCCGAGGGGCCAGCACAATCTCCTCACCTGTCCCAATCTCCTCTTCAGCATCAGCCTGAACCCAACCTTCGAGAACACTCAGCAGTGCAGTCCTCCTTGGTCTTTCAATCGGCCAGACAGCGGTAATGAACCAGCAGGCCCCGGTACTACGGGGAGAAGTCCTGAACGCGGTAGGTCATGCGGGTAAAGGTCTCACCATGCGGTGATCTCTAACCCAAGCTTTAAGGACAGTTCGGGTTACACCAGCAGTAATGGCAGCATCAGCCGAATAATCATCCATAATGGGGACAGTCTGAATCTATCCCCATTGCCTCAAACACGCGCCGAAGCGCGTACCCCAGTGCAGTTGGGTAAGGCCTAGGAGGTAAACGAGAATGGCGGAAGCTGACCTGAATAAATCGGTTGAATATGTACCAAGGGATGAAACCACAGTATCTCATTTGGACCAATTCAACCAGCCACGAAGTCCATGTTTCAGTAGAAGGGTGCGAGATCAAGATTTTTCGCATGCGATACTGGGAAGGGTTGTAAGGAAGGGAGGTAGGAGCAGCCACCACTCGAAGATGATCCCTCAACCAAACCTGAGTAATGGATCTTTTCTATTACAAAGAAACAAATTAAAAAGAAGGAGAAGAATGAGGTAGGATAATAGGGAAGAAATACCTGGAGAATGATGGGAGAAACAGCCCAATCATCGAACCCTAAAGCGGCTCTGTCAAGGCTTCTAATGGTCTCTGCCAGCACAACACCGCCAATGCAACCCATATCCTCCATTTGCCAAACCACATGGGACAAAGTCGCAAGTCTCCAAAACCTGGGTCCCGGTTGAATAAGAAACCGGCCAATAAGCAGAAAACCAGGGCCCGCATCCTCAGCCTCACCCGGTCAGGGTCGTCCAAGCAAGTCTCTGAAAATTCATCAATCAGGGGCAGCAGAATCGCCTTCTGATCATCCACAATCATAGCCCTAGCCTGTGGCTTAGCCTATGGCCGGCTAAACCGAAACAAGTTCTCAAAAGACTTAACATACCCAACTTTCACCTCGTGCCTAACCAAGGGAGCATTGGGATCACACCCTATAATCGCAAAAATTCCTCAAAAAGAGGGCACATTTCCTCCATCATATCCCCAAATCGAAAAACGTGAGCCTCAGGATCCCAAAGCTAATACAGGCTCGCAAAAAGTCCCAGTCAACTACTACGCCCCTAAGAGTGATAACAGGAGAAATTTCGTACCTCCCCAAATTGATCTTTTCAACTTTTTGGAGAGACTCCTGGTCCAGCTATGCATGCTATGGTTGTAAAAGGGATTCATCTTTTTTATTTTTTCGTTTGTCCTGTTTTTTTTTTAAAAAAAAAAAAAAGAAGAAAACAAAATAAAATAAAATAACAACAATAATAATAAATAAATAATAATAAAAAGAGGGGAGAGGAGAAAACTGACCTAAATAGCTGGTTAGGCACAGTGTTCGAGAGTCAGAACGAAAAAAAAAGGGGTTGAAAACAGCCTTTTATAGAGAAAGTCGCGCCTAAGGGCGGCTGCCTGCTCCCAGCGTGGGCGGGCATGAGTGGGCGGACATGCCCGCCCAGATAGGGCGGACATGCCCGCCCAGACTCCTGGTCCAGCTATGCATGCTATGATTGTAAAAGGGATTCATGTTTCTTATTTATTTATCTATCCTGTTTTTATTCCGTACCTCCCCAAATTGATCTTTTCAACTTTGGAGAGACTCCTGGTCCAGCTATGCATGCTATGGTTGTAAAAGGGATTCATGTTTTTTTTATTTATTTATTTATCCTGTTTTTATTAATTAAAAAAATATAATAATAAATAAAATAAATAAATAATAATAAGAAAAAAAAACAAAAAAAAGGGGGGCAAGGTGTGTTTTTTTTTTAAAATTGGATTCTCTTCTGTTCAAATCTAATAAACATGCATACTTTCAGTATTAATCAAATGCAGGTACAAATAAGTTAAGTACAGAAGTACAGGCCAAGATTCGGTATAGGAAAATAAAGAGGAAAGAAAATAAAGGAAAGCAAGGAAGTCTAGCAGCTATTAGCGGCGAGACCTCCTCCTCCTCCGGTCGTCAAAAGCCTGCAGTGTCCAAGCTGAAGTTAGCACCCAGGATTAGCTCCATCATCTGACTGATCAAGCCGTCAGGCACCTGGAAGTCACACAAAAAAAATATATATATATATAAGTCAATATGCATACAAATCTCTTATAAATCCTTTTATGAGAGATTTATCAGTCATTACCTCATTAATGCCATCAGGAGGAAGAGCCAGGCGATTCACGCGCTCCAGGGACACCTCTCGAAGAAATGAAGTACCCTCAGGAGTGTAATAGGAAATGATGTATGGAAGGTGCAAATTGGCCAAGCCCGGATGGACTGGCCTGGTAGCTTCTGAAATAGCCTGGGGAATCCTGAAGGCACCAGCCGCATGGCTGGGGCCAGCTCGAGACGGACCCTCCACCGGAGTAGAAGAAGAAGGATGGGACAGAAGAAGGATGGGACGTAGGCCTCCTCCTTGGAGTCCTGGCCGAGGAGCCTGAAGCCCGAGAGGAACGGGTGCTGAGCAGCTGGAAAGGGGTCGACCTCGGGAGACTGTCAAGCCTAGGGCCGATGGGCCGCATCAGAAACACCTGGCAGAATTCGTCAAAATCTCCACCCCAAATCAATTCCATATGTGGGATACCTTCAATATGGGCATCTGTAAGAACCATCTGTTTGCCCGCTCGCATGTCCTCAGGAGGAGGAAGAGGAACGGAGTGGCAGCCCCTAACCTGGAAGTGCACTCGCTCACCCAGGTAATAACGTCTCAGAACGGGATGTGATAAGACAAATCGCCGCCGAGACAGAGCCTCTGATCGCCTGCTGGATCGCCTAAAATGGGGATCAGCCTCAATCCAACGTTGGAGTCGAGTATTCATCGCCCCTACCTCAGCCTATGTAAGGGAAGCAAATGTGTTAATAAATCCTTTATTTTTCACACGACCAAGGGCAAGGGAAATTAAGAGGGCACTCACCTGCTCTATGGTACAAGTATCGAAGAAGCTCCGCAAATCCCCTAAAGATTTCTGGCGTAGAACAGACTGGTGATTAGCTCGCTCGGTTACCATCTCCAACCAAAGGTACCAACCCTAGCCAAGATCAGTATGAGTCAGCTCTGGGCGAGGTAGGATAAATACTCAAAAGCCCAAGTCTGCAAAAAAACGAAGGAATGGATCAGTAAATTAAAAAAAGGGAGAAAAGAAAGGGAAAAGGAAGCACAGAATGAGGATATGCTCTTTACATTACCTCCCAAGGAAATAGGAGGTCCCGCTTGAGCTTACAGTGTGCCTCGACTCAGATCGCACATATCATCATACATGCGGCTCAGAATAGCACCGGCCCAGGTTCGTACTCAGTAAGATGGGCCAAGTGCCTCCAAACTCTGCAGAATAGAGGGATTAAAACTCTCTTTTCTGTTTAGACCAGAAAATGAACGCAAACAGACAGCGAGTACGAGTGGAATCTCAGCTACCTTGAGTAGCCGTTAGCTTCTCCGCTGTCTATGTCTGCATAAATGTCAGGGGCCTGGAGAGATAACAGTGCACATACAAAACAAGCTCAGTATCGGAGTAGAACTACTAGGCCTCTAACATAATCCGGGGATAGGTCAACGTCCCAATCAGCTCCGTCATTCGGGTCGGGGTGACCGCAGTTAATCCCCTCCTACGTTAATGCATACTAATAGAAAATAGTAAAGCAACAAACAGAAAATCACGACTTTTGGCCTACAGGCCCGAAAATCACAATTTCGGCTAAGGCCCAGAAGTTCACAATATTGGCCTTTAAGGCCCAGAAGTCACAATTTTGCCTTAAGCCCGAAAAATCACAATTTTGCCTAACCTAAGGCCCAAAAAATCACAATTTGGCCTAAGGCCCAGAAATCACAATTTGGCCTAAGGCCCAGGAATCACAGTTTGGCCTAAGGCCCAAAAAATTATTATTTTTCGGCCTAAGGCCCAAGATCACAATTTGGCCTAAAATAATATGCCAACAAACCAAGCGTACCTGGGCAAAAACGCCGGTCATAGAAGCGTGAGTATCAGCATCCGCCATGAAATCGACATCACTAAAAGACATCTCCAGAGACTCCAGCAGATCCTCGTCGCTACCATAATCGGAGAAAGCCATGATGAGAGATTTGGGAGAATTTGAGGAGCCTTAGAGTAAGAGGAGAAAATGAGTGAAAAAATGAAAGGTTTAAGCTATTTATAAGAAAAAAAGGAGCCAAAAGCGGTCTTCTGGACGCGTTCTATTTTTTCGCCTACAAAATTTGTGTTCATACAACCACCGACTCCCTAAATCGATTTTATTGGTCGCCGGTTTGGGGCAGCTTGTGAATTACTCAAATTTTGGAGGCTCAAAGAGCCACTTTTCCGGACTGCAAAACAGTCCGGTCAGACACGAAGGTCATTCAAAAGGTTCGCCGGAAGTGTGCCAATATGGTACTTGAACGAGGATCACGGAACTGGTCTCGGAATATTTTTTGGAGGTCCGGAACTCCCGGAAAAGCCTCCGGAACGAAAAAAAGAAAAAAAGAGGGGAAAAGGCACACATGCCCGCCCGCGGGGGTGGGCATGCCCGCCCAGGCCAGGCGGGTACGCCCGCCCAGAATGGGCGGGCACGCCCCCCCAAGCCAGGCGGGCATGCCCGCCCAAGCCAGGTGGGCGCGCCCGCCCTTGAAGGCGGGCAGGGGCGCCCGGGGTCGCGTTTTTTTTCTTATAAAAAACGGCTCTGGGGCTCCGTTTTGAGACACTCAGTCTGTGTTGACAGACGCTCCTTCTCCCTCACGCTCTTTGCGATTCTTTTTCTTGCATTTTTTAATTTTATTGTTGTTCTTATTGTTGTGATACTTGGTCACTTAAATTAAATTAAAATTAAATTCCTTAACGAGGAGCTTAACCTGGGTTAAGAAGCGGCGACGATTAAAAATCAGGTGACTGTTACAAGCGACAACTCTGGCCTATTTAATTTTAGCACTCATGCATGCTTCTCTTCTACTCCTTTTTAATTCTACAACCTTGCCACTATAAATGCATTTGCCATGTCATCATATAGCAAGGTTAAATTGCCTCATTAAAGTATGATTAAGCTAAATGGCCCGCGTTAATTAATAATCGTGGTATAAAGCCTAATTCGACGAATATTGCTTTAAAAATATTCTAGTCTATCAATGGCTATTGGTATATTGCCTTTATTTCGAACAAATTTTCGGCTTAAGTACCATGTCATCAATAATTGTGACTATAGAGCGCTAAACTTATTCACGTTTCTTTTGCATTAAATTGCCTACATTGGCTTGCAGTTTGATTAATTACTTTTGGTAAACAAATTGCCAATAAGTAAGATCAGTTATTTTTTAGCAATAAAACGCTTAAATCAAAGTTTTGGCAAAATACCTTAAAACTAAATCAATCTTTTTGGTTTTAAAGCCTTAAATCATTCAATTTTGGCGACAGTCGCCTAAATAAATCATCAATCAATTTTGGTAACATCTTGCCTAAATCGACAGTTTTTGCTAAAAGCTTTCAAATCAACACATTTTGGCTAAAAGCCTTTAAAATCAATTCTTCGGCAATTAAATTGCCTAAATCACAAAATGTTTTGGCTAAAAGCCTTAATTCATTTTTTGGCAAACAAATAAGTCCAATCAACATTTTTTTGGCACACAAATAATTAGGCTCTTCTTATAAAAGCCTGGCCCTTTATGCGTATAATGTTCTTATATTTTCTGGCAAATATGAATATAGTCTGCAGATCAACATTGTCTCTGGGCCACACAAATGAAGTCAACAATCATAGCTACTATTTTGCCATATATATGCTAATAACCATCAAGATCTGTTGAGCACTATATGCCTAAATCGAGAAATAATGCACAAAAGCATGCATTCAACACTATCATGCGAATAACAGCATCCCCATTCAAAGCCCGTCTAATTGATGAGGGCCCCAAAACAGTGCTGTACTAACTTACGAAATGGCCCTTTTTAAGAACTCCTCCACCAATTTCAAAAGACGGAAGGTGACTATGGTCAGGACAGTTATCGTGGTGGATTTTAAGATGCCCCACGAAGCCAAGTTGATGTGATTTAGGCCAAATTTGGTTTGCCAAAGAGCAAGTCATGAAATCTCATATTTCATAGGAAACATTCTTTCTATTGGTCTTTCAAAATCTACCTTGCCAAAAGACATCATTACATGTGGGTGTGTATAGTTTTTTTATCAGAGGCCAACTCATTAAGATTTCATTAGGTCCCATCAGGGAATCCAATCTGGCAGTGGGTTGTACATACCATGCCTTAGGACATTGGGCTAGATTAATATTCTGTATTCGCCCGCAAAGATAACTTTAGTGGTATTAATTTAGAAATATAGATTTTAATCACTTAGGGCTTTTTCTCTGTTTAACCCGAAAACACTTGAAAACAAAGTGACGTGATCATTATCATTCAAGTGCTCACTTTGTGCGCACTCATTTCTTCCTTCAAGTTCGATATGAGTTCATATGCTATATGATAGTATGTAGGGAGAGTTCTCATTTGTTGGCCAAAGACAGCAATCGCACTTCAAGTAAAATTTGTTAGGCTAGATAATGGAGTTTCCTTACGGCAAGTTTTGTTGCCAGTGTAATCAATTGAAAATACGTGATTGATTAGGAGGCTTTTAGCCACATATTTACATGTCGCAAAACCTTCCAGACTTAATAGCCTGGCGAAAAAGCCTAGTTTTAATATTTCACATAACTTTACTCTGTTTTCTTTTGTAATTGTTTCTTTTATTTCGATAACTAAGTCTGGTGCTAAATGATATTCCATAAGATTTTTTAATATTTATTTTTTTTTTTTTTGATTTTTTAATTTTTTAAAAACCGACGAATACTTTTTAAATTTATATTGTTTTTTTTCTAAGTAATGTTCTCTCTGAAATGAAATTATTGACAATACACCTACGTAGTATATTAATAACGAGAGACTTGTTAGCCACAGTAGGGCAGTCCGGAGTGGCAGGAGTCCACGAGTAGATAAAACCAGGAACAGGAGCGAAGGCAGGAGATGTGTCTCTTTTTTTTTTTTTGCTTTTTAAAATAGCATCTTTTTTTCTTTTTTGTAGGCTTAATTTTTATATTTATTTTTTTTGTTTTTCATCAACGTTCTCTGGCAACAAATTGCCTACAGCGCTTTAATCAATCACATTTTTCGGCAACAAGTTGCCTAATTACACATCAGATTCTTTTGGCAAAATGGCTTCGAATTAATCAATCTTTCGGCTAAGCCTTTATAATTTCTAATCATTTGGCTCGACCCATAATTCGCCCAATCATACACTTTTGGTGCAAAATTAATTGCCTATAATCAACGCATTTTTGCTTACTTAAAGCCTTTTAAATAATCACTTTTGGCAAATATCAAATTGCCTAATCACATCAAAACTTTTGGCAATAAATTATCTAAATCAATCTTTTTGGCTAAAAGCCTTAAATCAACAACTTTTGGCAACAAACGCCTAATCAACAATTCAATCAATTCTTTTGGGCCAAAATGCCTAAACAAAATGCACCGAAGCATACACACACTCATGCATTAGCATACCCCATCAAGCCTTCAAAGCCCTCTAAAAGAGGCCTATCGAACTACGTTGACTTTGATTTTCCATTCAAACGGAAGTACGTAGGCACGTCCGGGATTTCACCCCGGGCGGCAAGTCGAAATCACCAAAATCACTCAAACATTTCATTAATCCCTCATTTACCTTGCAAAACATTCATTCATCGGTTAGTTTATCAGCATGACATAGTCTCGGGATCCATCTCGGGTTTGCATACCATGCTTTACACATTGGGATAATTAATCTAGTAACTAGGTTAATTAAAATTGAAGTCATTCAGGGTTTTTTCCTAGTTTACCCTAAAATAATTAAACAAGCTAGTTTACCCTAAAAAAATTAAACAAGGTGGCGACTCACACATTCACATGCATTTCTGCCCTTAGTCATATTCATTTATATGCCTACATTCGGGGGGAGGGGTTCACAGGTTAAAGGCGGGCCACAAACCGGACTTAAAATACATTCTGCCCAATTTAAATTCAATAAACCCTAACAACCCGAAACCATAATAAATTAACCTACTTGATTTGATTAAGCCACAATCTGCCCATTATTGGTTGTTTCTTGAATTATAAAAAAAATTGAACATTTATTTGATTTGCACAAAATAAAAAAATAAAATCATCCTAGAACCCTAGAATAGTTGCGTCATGCAGCTGTTCTATGGAAGAACAGTCGCGTGACGGAACTCATAGTTGGGTGACGCAACTGTTCGTGACTTTGGAAAAATCGTTAGATTCATCAATCATTTATTTAAAATACGGTATTAAATAAGAAAATATAAACGAAATAAAATTATAGGCATGAACAGTTCCGTCACGCAACTAGTCGAAATTTATATTTGTGTATTGAACAGTTCGTCTATCGCAACTAGTCGAGGTAAATGTTTCACATTTTGACATGAACAGTTCCGTCACGCAGCTTGTAGCTTGCGTGACGCAACTGCTCTGGTCCACAACTTACCTTTTCGAACACCTTGTAGCTGCGTGACGCAACTGCTCTGGTCCACAACTACCTTTCGAACTACCTTTTTTAGGTTTTCTTTTTATCAAAACTTGTTTTAATGTGACTCAGAAATGTTTAACAATAGGCAGAGTGCTATTTAATCAATATCAAGCTACCCAAATATCAACAAAATAGATATCAACAAATTAATAACTAAGAAAATACCAAGAAAAGTTTAGATGATTACCTAACCCTCAGATTGAGGATTGTAAAGGATCTGAACGTCTTAGGAATAAGGTTTCAAGATCCCAGAAGTCCTTTTTGCCAAGTTTTGCTAAAAATCTCTTTTTCTTTTCTTTTCTCTCTTTTTCTCTTTTTATGTGATTTTTTTTTGTTTTCAATCTAGTTAATCTCTAAGGCTGGTTTTCTTCAAGATAACTCAAAGGAGTTCTTGCAGAAAATCTCGCCTCAGTTCTTTTTTAACCCTTAAAAATTTTTCTATCCAAAATCTCAAAAGGTCCCTTTTAAAAGATAAAAATGCAGTATTTATATGGGTAAGGCAACAGAACATAGCTGCGTCACGCAACTAACAGTTGCGTGACGGACGCAAGAGTTGCGTGACGCAGCTCACTTTTTGCAGCTTCACTTTTTGGACGTTGCCACGTCAATTCCAAACAGAAAGCAAATCGTTATGTGGGTTTTCAAGGTGATGTCAATCCAGGTTGAAAGTTGCGTGATTTCACTATTAGTGCCGTCACGCACCTTATAGTGGCGTGACGGCCAACCCTTAGTGCCAAATCAGATTCCCTGAACTGGTTTAATCGATTCTTGGTTAAAGACTATACGGTTGACCTTGATTCCTTATTCCGCGTCCTCCGTTTATCTCTCATCTGGTTAATGCGGGGCATAAAACACGCGTCAACAGTATTTAAACCGAACATTGCAGCTCCTAGATACATGCAGCTCTGATACAGCAAGTAAGCTGCGTTACGCAACTATAGCTGCGTCACGCAGCTATGCTCTGTGACCTACTTCTATAAATAGATCTTTTTTCTCACGTTAAAGGGGGACTTGGACAACTTTTGGAGCATTTTAAAAACCCTAAAAACACAACCTGCAGCCACATTCTCCACCAGAAGCTCTTTTGAGTTCGTTTGAAGGAGAATTGCCATTAGAGATTAATTTTAGGTGAATCAAACTAGAAAAAAGAGAGAAAATCAAGAGAGAAAAGAGTGAATATTTAAATCCTTGGTGATGAAGCTTCTGGATCGCCTTAATCATCGTTCGTTAAGCCGTTTACAATCCTCATCCTCCATTCTGAGTGATTAGTAATTCCGTTACACTTTTATGTTTTTATTCATGATTATTTATTTGTATTATTGTTTTAGTAGTTTAATCTTAATTGAATGTATTTCTGTTCGTTTTTCATTCGCAAGGTTGTCGCTAAAACATTAATTTAAATTTAAAAAATGCTCTAAACAAATAACTTTAAAATAGAATTCGGACCCAGCAGCAGTTGCGTAACGGCAGGCCAGGTAGATCCGTAACGGAGCTTCATTAATTGGCGTTGACGGAACTGTTCATGTCCCAAAATTTCATTTCTTTTACCCAGAACAGCTGCGTCACGCAGCTATCCACGCAGCTATCGGGTCCGTCACGCAACTGTTCTTCCAAAGAACAGCTGCGTGACGCGACTGTTCTTGGGTTCTAGAAATAATTTTTTTATTCTTTTGAAAAATAATTAATTTTTGTACAAAATAAAATTCAATTTTTCCAATAAATCCCAGAGATGACCAATTACGAACAAATTGTAATTCAATTAAGTTTAAATGTAATTATGCATGATTTTTGGGTTTTCGGTTTTTGGCTTGAATTTAAATCGGGTAGAATGTATTTTTAGGTTCGGTTTGTGGCCTGCCTTTAACCATAAGGCAAGAGCGGGTCTTTTATTTATTTGATTTAATTTTATTTATTTGAATTTAATTATTTGGTTTTGGATGAATTTTGGATGAATTATGGATCAAATGATTGAATTTGATTGGGACCGATTAATTAATTTTTTCCATATAAGAACTCGATTCGATTCATGTCGGGTTAAGGTTTAAAAATAAATAAGAGTTATATTGGCTTTTCTAACTAAAATAATTTAGAAATCGTAGGTAAAAGAGGCAAAGTTTTTTCCGGCCGCGCTTCCAAACGGCCGGTGTAACCACAATTCCTTAAATCCAGATGTCGAGCTTTGGTGGCGCCTGACCAGTTTTTCCATAATAATTTGGCCTTAAATAAAAATTGGTTTATTAAAGAATGGAGTCAATTTTATAAAATAAAATTGGAAAACGGTCCATTGCCCGTAAAAAATGGATGCGACTCAAAAATGTTTGTACAGACCGATTATCGGCATCGAATCCAAATAAAAATGTTTTGTCACCACTATGTAAATAAAATCACTTTCCATCAAAAATAACAAAAGTTACGGTTTTTCGGGTCGACTTCGGGGCCCGGGACAAAAACAGAAGCAAAATTATTGCCCTGGCGACTCAAAAATGTTTTGTAAGACCGATTTATCGGCATCGTATCCAATAAAATGTTTTGTCACCACTGTTCAAAATAAAATCACTTTCCATCAAAAATAAAAAGTTGACGGTTTTCGGGTCGCTCGGGGCGGGACAAAAACAGAAGCAAATTATTGCCCTACCCCTGCCCTTTTTATTTGGGGTTTTCGGGTTTCCAAAGTCCGTTTGAGGCCCAAACGACATTTGATCAATCTTCTTCTCATGCTGTGTGAACCTTAGCAGAATTTCAAAGAGCCCATTGATAAAATCATGGTCAACAGCTTGCCCCCTCTAAGAGATTGCAGCCGATCAAGGCTCAATCTTTCGGACTCTAATTTTAGCACTTATGAATGGACTTTTGGTCTAAGAATAATGCATGGTAGATTGTAACTATGTCTCATACATCCTATGTGAATCTCGTTTGATTCTGAGAATATTTTTCCGAAGTTGTTCTAGTTCGTATGATTTTCAGGGCCCTTGCTATAATCATCTGTCAGATTAGAAGGTACCGATATGTTTGGAAATCTGTCATGGACGTTTTAACTATAAACATGTGTAATTCTAAATCTGGATGAGTCCCAAATGATTTGACTTTTTGGGCAAGGGCAAGGTTTGTAATCTCCTTTTCCTATAAATAGGGGAAGGGAGGTGGTGGTGGCCCATTTGCCCCACACACTCTCCTTCTCTCTTTGTCTTCATTTGCACTTTCCTTTACCTAAATTATGTTAACATGGGTTCTCAAGTACCTTCATCCTCATACTCTCTAGCTAGCGATTCTACGCAGAGCGTGAATGCATCCTATCCTTCACTGCCAACTAGGCAAGTGGAGCAGGAATGGGGGCCACCATCACCACTAAGGCTGGAGACTAGTTGTCGGGTAGTTGTCCCCGAGGTGTCGTATCTGTTGTCTGAGGACATGCAGCGGGTGAGATACATCACTCGGCAGGGCATGGCCTCCTATATCTTGACAGACGACGTCACTAACCACTAGCTAGTCTATCCTCTGGGTGTGCCGGAATATATATATATATATAAACTCTGAAATTTTATTTACTGCGCAGCCTCCTCCAAGTTGGTGCGATAGGATGACATTCATAGTGGGTCAGCTTCGTAGGGCGCTGTCTGAGGTCCTGACCCATGAGAACTTCCTGGAGGACCAGGTCAGGACACTACGGGACGATCTTAGATGATGTTGAGGTCCCGGGTCCCCATTTTTGTCTTTTTTTTTTTATTTCTTTTTAGGATAGGTCACTGATTTGGGCTTGAGCTTGAGTAGTCTAGGGACTAACTTAAAATCACTTTTTGGGTTGATGCTGCCCTAGTTGTGGCACCTTCTTTTGTAAAATCTTGGCTCTTGCATTTATGACGATGTTGAATCTTTATTCTTGCAAGTCTGTTTTGCTTATTTTACTTGTCCACACTGGATGTTTGAACCGCGAGTGCACTGATTTGCCAGTCTTAAATGGTTGATTTGAAAATTGCACTAAATGCTTGTTTTATGCCGATCAGAGTTTGAATTGCACTGAATTGCATTGGAAGTTGCAAGGATTGCCTGTTTCCCTTGAATTTGCACCAAATTGCCTGTTTTTCTTAATTTGGATTGCATCAGCATTGGATTGCCTGTTCTGAGTTTTGCACTGATTGCTTATTTTCAGTTTTCACTGATTGCCTGATTTGAACTATTGCACTGTCTAATATTAGAACTGCACTAACTGAATTGGAAATTGCACTAAATTGCGCCGAATTACATTGAGAGTTTGCACTGATTTGCATCGAGACTTGCACTAACTGCTTGTTTTCATGTGGTTGCACCGAATTGCATCGAAACTTGCATTGCTTGCCTGTTTTGAATTTTGGCACTGATCTATGCATTGATTGCCTATTCCTCTCTTATAGTTGCACTGGATGCCTGTTTTGAGCAAGTATGCACTGAATGCCTGTTCTAAATTTTACACCGACTGCTTGTTTCATATGAGTTTGCACTGGATGCCTATTTCTTTTGCTTTAACTCCACCCCTGAAAATCATGGTTAGTTTGATAGGATATTCATGCATGATGCATGAGTGCCATTTTCGATTGTTTGCTCAACTTCTAAGAGAGTGTTTTAAAGAATTTAAGCCTGATTTGCCAAAATAAAAAACATTTTGAAAGTTATACCAAATTTTGTGTAAAACTTTATTAAATTCACGGCCTAAAAATACCAGCTTTTGAGTAGAATGATCAATTTCTTTGAAAAAGTAGCATTTTCACCGTTTTGAAAGAAATTTTAGGAAATAGGTAATCCGTACTTAGGTGTCCTAGGGGTGCACCGATTTCCTCTAAAACAGTATCGTTTTGGTACCAACCGTTCCACCAAATCGGTACCGAAATAGAGGTCATCATTGCCAATCCTGGACAAATCGGTACCAGCATGTTCTAGGAGGTAAGAAGTTGGAGCCTATAACTACCTCATTTATGGCCTCAAAATGGTGTCGTTTTGAGCCTCGAAGCCTGATTTTCTCTGATTTTCAAGTACTCTGCCCAAAAAATGGAGTCGTTTATCAATTATGGCATGCAAAGATGGACCAGGAGGTTGGAAAAGGTCGAGAAGATTAATTTAAGCTAATATAGTATGGCTTCTTTGGTAACTCTAAGAGACTGCCAGTTGACCGGGCTTTTCTAGATGTATGTCTGCACCTATGGGATCCACAAGCTCATGTGTTTCAATTTGGCACACATTATGAGGAGATGTGTCTGACATATGAGGAGTTTGCGGCATTATTGGGTAGTGATTCTAAGAGCACTCCGGTGGCTGCATCGATCGAGACTAGACTCTTTAAGAGCTTCATGAGGATGTTGGGCATGTCTGTGGCAGAGGCTAGTGAGTTGGTGGTAGATGACCTGGTTGATCTAGCTAGGCTCATTAAGCGGTATCTGGATCCACTCGATTTTGTGGACTTAGAGCGTCAGAGGTTCAGGACCTGAGCCCTAGTCTTTTGCTTAATGAGCACCTGCATACTGACTGGTTCGGTTGGTTGGGGTGACTTGAGGGGGCTAACTTGGTCCTCCAGATGGAGCGAGGAGACAAAATAGATAGCATGGCTTTAGAAGAGACCCTTTTGAGCCTCGATCGAGCTTATAGAGTGGATGGGATCTAGTTAGCTAGCTCGATCCTGCTTCAGGTAAGAATTCTCGAAATAAGTTGTTCCAGTTTCAGTTCGAGTGCTTTCCGTAGAAAGGCTTAGGTTCTGGATAAACATATTATCTGGGGGGATTGCATATGAATGCTTGTTTAGATCTGGATAGTGGGGGGGGGGGCAAAATTTGGTTATGCTTGCTTTTGAGGAAAAAGCTTGAGTGTCTAGGTTAGGATATGGCCAAATCTGTATGGCAAGAGAAGGTTTGCATATGAATGCTTGTTTCATCTTTGTGTCTTTGGTGCAATGTCTGGTCTTGCAGGTCTAGTTGAGAGATCATTTGAGGGTGTTAGAGCCACCACGACATCATCTTTATGAGCCATCATAGTACCGATCCAAACGAGTCGTGGTGAGACTCGAGTCAGAGGACGAGTGGCTACAGTGGTCGTTGGCACGGAGGCCGAATTAGATTCTGTGGAGATGTGATTGGTATGAGATTAGGAGGTTTCTAGTTTAGTCAGGTAGGTTCCAGATGGCTTATCTGCTTGGCATGGATAGCATCACATTTTATCCTAATTCCAGGCTGATGAGACAGATGGGGCATGTTCAAGGGCTGCCACCAGTTGGAGCTCTTTTTTGGGATATACTGATTTCTCCTAGGGTTGCTGTGGCCATACTGGGTGGTTGGTCGAGAGAGGCTCATGTAGTAGAGGCTAGAGCTTTTGGGGGCAGGACTGCTTCTTACGAGGCTTGGTAGGTGGCTGAGCATGGTGACTGGGAGAGGGAGCATAGAGCGACTCTGACTCCGGAGATTGATGCTAGACTCTGAGTCACGACCGAGATGACCCTCAACTCTACCCGAAAGGCTAACCCAAAGGACCCTAATGACTCTAGGGATAGGCATCCGATACGGCGCAGACGGCTTGCCTAGTCTTTCGGTGCATGCCAACCTTATCTTAATAGGGTAGGATTTTTTTGTTCTTTTAGCTCTAAATCAACCCGTATTTTTTGGTGAGGGCTTTGAGATAGGACACTGACCCACGATGTATAGAGGGTTCAGTTGACATTTTGGACTTTTGACACTCTGGATAGTGGACACATATAGATAGCTGACACAGATAAATAACAGAGATAGATGCCTAGATGATAGGGCTTTTGTGATTTTCTTTTTACATAACTTATACTGGTTTGGGATTGTTTTCGTACCGCCCCCGAGCAACCCAAAAAACGTCCCTCTTTATTTTTTTATGGGAAAATGGTTTTTTATTTTGAACAGTGGTGACAAATCATTTTGGATACAATGCCGATAAATCGGTCTTATAAAACATTTTGAGTCGCCACCCATTTTTTCGGAAATGGGACCGTTTCCAATTTTATAAAATGGTATTTTTTATTTTGGAACAGTGGTGACAAATCATTTTGGATACAATGCCGATAAAATCGGTCTTTGGATACAATGCCGATAAATCGGTCTTATAAAACATTTTGAGTCGCCACCCATTTTTTCGGAAATGGGACCGTTTCCAATTTTATAAAATGACTTCATTTTAAACCCAATTTTATTTAAGGCCAAAATATTTAAAAGAGTGGTCCAGCAAACCAATGAGGTTTTGGGTAAGGGAATTGCGTACGCCGGCCCATTGGAAGCCGACGCCCGGAAATCGACCTCTTTTAACCTACGATTTCTAATTTATTTGAGTTAGAAAAGCCAAAGTATTAGTTTATTTAAACCCAACCTGAATGAATCGAACTGAGTTCTTATATGAAAAATTAATTAATCGTCCCAATCAAATTCAATCTAATTCAACCATCGCATCCATAATCATCCAAACCATTCAAACCAATGCAGTTAAAACAAATAAATAAAAGACCTGCTCTTGCCTTATGGTTAAAGGTGGGCCACAAACCAAACCTAAAAATACATTTTATCCGATTAAAATTTAAACCCGAAAACCAAAAACCCAAAATCATACATAATTACATTTTAATATTCTAAACTTAATTAAATTGCAATCTGTTCACAATTGGTTGTCTTCGGATTTATTAGAAAAATTAAATTTTATTTTGTACAAAATTCGTTAATTTTTGAAAGAACAAAAAAAAAACTATTTCTGGAACTCTAGAACAGTCGCGTCACACAGCTGTACTTTGGAAGAACAGTTGCGTGACGGATCTAATAGTCGCGTGACCTAACTGTTCTTAAAACTCCAGATCCATCAACTGTATATTTTAGATTCACAATTAAAAATAGAATATTAAAAATAAAATGAAATCGTGAACATGAACAGTCCCATCACGGAACCTCCGGATCCGTTACGGATCTGATAGCTGCGTGACGCAACTAATCTGGGTAAAGAAATGACATTTTGGACATGAACAGCTCCGTCACGCAACTGCCAGGTCCGTTATGGATCTACTGGCTGCGTGACGCAGCTGCTCTGGTCCGTACTCACTTTTCAAACAACTTATCTAAATCGTTCTTTTATTTAAACATGCTTTAATAAGATCTAAAGACAACCAAGAGTGAACAGACTACCGTTTAACTAAGATTAAACTACTAAAATAATAGCAAAATAAAAAACAATAAATAAAAATACAAAGAAAGGTTCAAAAGAGTTACCTAACCCTCAGACTGAGGATTATAAACAGCTTAAACGCCTTAAAGAATGACGGTTAATCATTCCAGAAGCTTTGTCCATAAGGATTTAAACGCTCACACCTTTCTCTCTTGCTTTTTTCCTTCTTTTATGATTTTCGTTTTAACCTAATTGATGTCTAATAGCTGTTTTTCTTCAAGGGAACTCAGAAGAGTCTCTGGAGAAAAACTTAACCGCAAGTGTGTGTTTTGACGCCCTAAAAAACCAGTCCCGAATAAGAGATTAAACGATGAATTTATAGAAGTAGGGCAACAGGGGATAGCTGCGTCACGCAGCTGACGGCTGCGTTACAGGGCCGATAGCTGAGTGATGCAGTTCACTTTCTAGACCGCTGCCACGTACTCAGACAGAATAAAAAGCCGTTATGTCGGCATTCACGGTGACGTCATCTTGATTGGAGTTGCGTGACACAATCGACAGTGTCATCACGCACCTGATAGCTGCGTGACGCAACTCTTACGCAATCCAGACATTAGGAGTTGCGTGACAACAATCGAACGAGTGTCAATCATTCACGGTGACGTCATCTTGATTGGAGTTGCGTGACACAATCGACAGTGTCATCACGCACCTGATAGCTGCGTGACGCAACTCTTACGCAATCCAGACACACTTAAATTTGTCTAATTTAAATCCTTGGATTAAAATACTTCTGGATAGCAATAACCCTTCATTTCGCATCCTCGTATCCTCATTGGGTTAGGTGAGGGCATAAAGACACGCGTCAACAGGGATATGTAAAATGGGAATCATGTCGACAATTTTAGAAAGGAAAATACAATCTTATCCTTCACGAGATTGCTGCTTTTGAACCTTAACTTTTGCCTAAGCCACCCTTCCGAGTTTTCAACTCAGCAAGATGCCCTAACTTTTGCCTAAGCCGCCCTTTCGGGTTTTCGACTTAGCAGGCTGATATTGATTTTGCTTAAGCCGCCTGTCCTTGTAGGTTTCAACTTAGCTTTTGATTAATTTTTTTATTTCTTTTTCATTAATTGGCATAGAAAATCAGGAATTTTCATAAGAAGAGGAACAAAAATGTATTTTTATTATTATTGTGATCGCACCCACAGGCTAGGCTACCTACGTATCTCGTACTTTCGAAACATATTTTCGGGAGTCAGGTCACCATACTTTTGCTTTACAGTGACATAAAAGGGGCAATAATTCTAGTGCTAAGGCCTGAATGCATTCACACAAAGTATCTTTTGAGTTTATCCAAGTTGCATGGATTGGTGAATTCCTTGCCATCAATGTCTGACAGGATGACACCACCACTGGAGAGAATCTTCTTTAGCATGTAGGGGCTTGCCCAGTTTGGCCTAAATTTAACCCAATGGTCTTGCACAAGAGCTCTAATTTCCTTGAGCACAAGACAACCTTCTTTGCGTTTTTGCTCTCGGATTCTTTTATTGAAGCATCTAGATATTCTCTGTTGGTAGCTCTAAATTTGATTAAGAGCCTCTAGCCTTTTCCCGTCAATAGCATTTAACTGGTTATGATAATTATGAGCCCATTCTGCTTCTGGCAATTGGCTTTCTTTCGTGACCCTCGCTAATCTGATCTGAACTTCAATGGGGAGGACTGCTTCCATCCCATATACTAATGAATACGGTGTTGCCCCAGTTGGCATTCTGATGGAGGTTCTGTATCCCTATAAGGCGAAAGGCAAATGTTCATGCCAATTTTTGTGATTGTGAATCATTTTTTTGAGGATGTTCTTGATGGAGTTGTTGGCTACTTCCACCGCTCCATTGGTCTGGGGCCAGTATGGCAAAGGTCGGTGGTGCTTTTTCATTAGAGTGGGAACCTCTTTCTGAAAGTTAGACCCATTATCTATTATGACCTCAAAAGGAATTCCATACCTGCATATTTTGTTCGTCTGGATGAACTGAGCTACTTTTCTAGAGTTTAGGACATGATAGGAAGCGGGTTCAACCCATTTGGTGAAGTAGTCAATGGCCATCATGATGTACTCACGTTGGTTGGAAAACTTAGGGGTGATTTTGCCAATCACATCAATTTCGGAGTTTGGCATAAATCTAGCATTTATGACATTTCGGGCCAATCACAATCAAGTTTCGGAGTTTGGCATAAAAAGCTAGCATTTAATGACATTTTCTGAATAAACTTTGTGCAGTCTGATCGCGTGGTGAGCCAATAATAACCCGCCTGAATTGGGGTGATCTTATGGGAAGAAGGCCATTTTCATTCATGTGAGGGCCTTCCTTCTCCGTGAGGGCCTTCTTCTCCGCCATGCACCCATTCCATTATCCGTTGAGCTTCTTCTTTAGTTATGCACTTGAATGTGCTTGGTTCCATGTTCGCTTAAACAAAATAGCATCCTTGTAGAGATAGCCTTTTAATAACTCCCAGAGAGTCCTCTTGTCATATTTAGAGGCTTCTTCAGGGTATTCTTCCTTTTCTAACCAAGTCTGAATATCCCAGAACAAAGATTGCCATTGGCAAGCTGGAGATTGTAGCAATAGGTTGGCTGTTGATGAATCTGAACATTCAAAGGCTTGATAACCATGTTGGGGTTGGCATCAACCATGGAGGCAAGAGTGGCTAGTGCATCGGCGAACTGATTTTTTGCCCGAGGCAAGTAATGAAATGACAAATCTTTGAACTACTGAGCCAAATGATCGAGGTGTCGAAGATATGGGAGCAAACGCTGCTCTTTGATCTTCCACTTCTTTAGTGCTTGGGAGACTATCAGGATGGAGTCCCCATAGATTGTTAGGCGCTTAATCTGAATACTCAAGGCTGCTTCAAGTCCGACGATACATGCTTCATACTCTGCTTCATTATTAATGATCTGAAATGCCAACTTAATGCTGAAGGGCAATCGCTTCCCATCTGGAGTTACTATAACTACACCAGCACTGCAACCCTGATAGTTAGCAGCCCCATTGAAATACATCTTCCATTGGTCTGCTTGGATCAGGAGTATGACCTCATCTGGAAATCTGACGTATTCTATTTCGGCATCCCTGGGGGATGCTGCTAAGTGATCTGCTATCACACTGCCTTTGATAGCCTTTTCTTTGCAACAAACCTCAAATCAAATGCTGTAAAGATAGTGGCCCACTTTGCCATCTTATTGTCTAGAACCAGCCTGTCCATAAGGAATTTCAAGGGGCTCTAGTCAGCAATTGCATGAGTGGTGTAGGAGCAAAGATAATGTTAGAGCTTGGTGCATACCCATGCCAGAGCTAAGCATAGTTGTTCGATCTTACTATACTTCAATTCTGTTGCCAGTATGCACTTACTCAGGTAGTAAACAGTATTCTCCATATGAGAGTCCGGTGCTTCTTGCACTACAAAAAAAACGCCGATTTGCGATCGATTTTTGCAACCGACTACAATCGGTCGCAATTTTGCGACCGATTTGCGACCTATGGACAAACAGTCGCTAATTGTAGCGCTAAAAATTCCCGCGATGACAACAGTCGCTAATTGTAAGCGCAAAAATTCCCGCGAGTTTATTTTTAGTTTGCGACCGATTTTGCGATCGATTTTGCCGACTTTGCGACTACATGTTATTTCGTCGCAAAATTGCGCGCTTCAAATTTAGGAGTAAATTCTGCGACCGATTATTTGCGACCGACGTTTTCAGTCGCAATTTTATTGCTAAGTAAAACGACGTCGCAGAGTTAAAATTTACGACCGATATTAATGAAATTTGCGACCGACAAATTTTAGGGCTTTAAATGCCAGATGCCTTCCTTCTTCTTTCTTCTTCTTTCTTTCTTCTCCTCCTCTCCTCTCTTTCGTTCACAGCGCCGCTCCAGCCCCTCCTGACGCCGCTCCAGCTCGCTTGACGCCGCTCCAGCCCCTCCGGTCACTCCATTGCTATTTGGACACACTATTTGGACACAAGTTTGAGGTATTTTTTGCGATTTTTTTTTTCCGATTTTTGTTTTCTTTACGATTTAATGTGTATTTGGACATAATTTGGTATATTGTTGTGTTTGATAGTTAGATTAGGAATTAGGTACTGTTATTATTAATATATATTATTATTATTAATTATTATATTATTATTTATTAATTATTATTAATTATTACTACTTTTATTCTTAAATATTTGTTACTTTTTATTATTTATTATTATTATTTATTATTATTATTATTATTCATTATTATTACATAAGAGAGACATTAACTAAATCCAGATGGTTTTGTATGAGAAAATAAGGAAAACTCATTTTTTGGCAATGTAGAATGACAGAAATCTGGTGCCAGTAGGTGAGGTTCTTGACTCTTGTCTTAATTTTAATAATCTTATTTCTTATATAGGTCAATATTTTATGGACTTTTAGATGATGTTTCTTTTTAATTATTTATTATTTTGTGTTTTTTTTTTTCTTTTCTCTCTAATGTTTGGTCCTTATAAAACTGTTCTTTGCCACCCTACTTTTTGTTTTAATATGAAAATACATTGTAGATTCTGTTAACTTCAATGGCGAGATCTTTGCAAGTCCAGAGTTACTGCACTACATTGAGACAAGAGATAACATGGCAGCAAGAGTTCTAAGTAAGCTTTTTTTTATGGGGAATTCTTTCCTTTTTTATTAAGTTGAATATTAAAGAGATGCCCCATTTATTGATATTTTCTTTCTCATTTTGGAATTAATGATTAATGATTAATGATCTAATGAAGGATGAAACTGAAATTTACAAGAGCCTTCTTCAAGAATGGTCATCAATCAAATTCAAGATAATAAGGGAAGATTCAAGTTCCAATGGAAGAGCATAAAAATGATGAGGAAGAATGGCTAATGGGTATCACGAAAGCAATTGTTTTTTATTTTGATTTGATTTTGATTTTAATTTTAGACCTTTTTAGCTTTCCAGTTGTTTTTTGACATTTTTTTCGGTATAATAATAATTATATTTTTATATTGTTTTGAATTGCGTTTGTGATATATATATGTCAATTTTCACAGGTGCGAAAAAATTATGTTTCTGTAATAATATTTATTTTTTAAAATTTTTTTCAATTTTGCGACCAATTTGCAACAAATTTGAGATCAAAAATAAAAATTTTAAATTTACAGTTTGTGACCGATTTGCCACAGAATTTCATTATTGCGACAGATTGATTTTGCGACCAATTTGCGACAGCGTTTCCAAAGGAAAATGCGACCAAATTTTGCGACCGATTTTTCGGTCGCTAATTTGCGACCGACGAAAAAATCGGTCGCAAATTTTTTTGCGACAAGCATTTTTGCGACCGACATTCATCGGTCGCAAATCGGTCGCTAATGTTATTAGCGACCGATTTTGTGGCATTTTGTCGGTCGCAAAATGCCATTTTTTTTGTAGTGTTGGAGGCTGAACGACTGGAGTATTAAGTAAATATGCTTTGATTTGTTCAAAGACTTTCTAATACTGGCCATCCTAAGTCTTTGGGGCATCTTTTCTTAGCTTCTTGAAATCGGTCCATAGGTGTCTGCTAACTACGAAATGAATCGACTAATATATTGAAGGCGGCCTAAGAACCCCCGAATCTCCTTTCTGTCTTAGGAGGCTACCTCTCTAGGATGGGTTTTGACTTTGATCGATCAATCTCAATCCCTCTCTTAGGGACCGTGTAGCCCAGGAAGATACTAGATGGAGCCTCGAAGAGGCATTTAGCAAGATTAAGTTTCAAGTTGTACTAGCAAAGTTTGGAGAAGAATTGCTTAAAGGCGATCAAGTGGCTCGACCCATCCCTAGTGTGGACAACCATGTCGTCAACATATACTTTTATGTTCTTGTGCATTAAGTCATGAAAGATCGTGGTGGCCATCCTCTGATAAGTGGCACTGGCATTCTTTGGCCCAAATGGCATCATTCTGTAACAAAAGGCACCCTATTCAGTGATGAACAAAGTCTTCAGCTTATCTGGTGGATTGACCAGTATCTGATTATACCCTGGATATAAATCTGTGACTGAAATCGCACTAGACCCTTCCATTCTATCAATGAGCAAGTCAATATAGGGCAATGGAAAGTCATCTTTGGGGCATGCCTTGTTCAAATCTAAGTAATCGATGCAAATTCTGCTTACCATATTTCTTGGGAACCGGCATTATATTTGTTAGTCATATCGGGTAGTCTATATCTTCAATAAAGTTTTTCCCCAACAGCTTACCTGTTTCTTCTTTAATCCTGACGAAAATCTCTTGTTTCTAGCTTCGAAGCTTCTGCTTTACTGGCTTAATGTGATCATATATGGGGATCTTGTGAATGGCAATGTCAGGGTCTATACCGGTCATGTCATTAGCTATCCATGTGAATGTGAACCCCTCCCTGGAAAACATAGGCATATACATGCATATGACTAAGGGCAGAAATGCACGTGAATGTGTGAGTCGCCACCTTGTTTAATTTTTTTAGGGTAAACTAGGAAAAAGTCGCCACCATCTTTTGTTTAATTTATTTTAAGGGTAAACCCTAGGAAAAAACCCTAAGATTTGGGACTCAATTTTTTAATTAACCTAAGTCTGGCAATTATCCCAATGTTTAAGGGCATGGTCCCCTAACGAACCCGAGGTGGATCTCCGAGACTATGTCATGCTCATAAACTAACCATGAAGAAATGCTTTGCAAAAGGATAAAAAGACGCAATGAAATGTTTAAGTGATTTCGACTTGTCGCTCGGGGTTAAATCCCAAACGTGCCCTACGTACCTTCCGTTGAATTGGAAGTGGTGGAATACTCAAATTTTGACCTTGACTAACAGTAAACTTGACTTTTCTCAGTGTCAATGCCGACTGCAAACAGTCTCGGCCGGACCGAGAGCCATTTTGGACCATTTACTGGAAGTATGTTCCAATATGGTACTTGAACGTCCTAGAATTTCACGAGGATCGCAGAACCGTCCCCCCGGCATATTTTTTGGAGGTCCGAAATTCCCGGGAAAAGCCCCGGAACGAAAAAAAGAAGAGAAAAGAGAAGGCACGCATGCCCGCCCAGTCTAGGCCGGGCATAGCCCACTCAAGGGGCGGGCACGGCCCGCCCTCGTGGGCGGGCAGACGCGCCCAGGGGCGGAGCATTTTCCTTAAAAAATACGGCCCCAGGGCTCCGTTTTGAGACATCGGTCTGTGTGTGACGGACGCTCCTTCCTCCCTTACGCTCTTAGCGCATTCCTTTATTGCTTTCTTGGCATAATTTATCTTATTTTTTATTTTTTTTTTTTAGTTTGATTCTATTGTTGTGATATTTGATCACTCAAAGTTAAAATTTTAAGTGGCCATTAAAACTCCATTTTAATTAATATTTCCCTTAACGAGGAGCTTAACCTGGAGTTAAGAAGCGGTCGGAGATTAAATCAGGTACACAAACTAAACTACGCCTATTTAATTTTAGCACTTCATGCATGCTTCTTTTCTACTCCTATTAACTCTATAACTGCCTAAATGCATCCATATCATCCACTAGGCAAATAAATTGCCTCAATCAAATAAAGATTAAGTTTAAACGCCCGATTAATTAATAATCGTGGTATTTTAAAGCTTAAATTCGACGATATTGGCTAAAAGCCTAGTTAATCAATAACTATGGTGAAAGAGCCTTATTTCGAACAGTTTTTTGGCCTAAGTCTAATTAATCAATAATTGTGACTTAAAGGCCCTGATTAAACACTTTTTCTTTTTATGGCAATTAATTGCCTATATTTCAATTTAATTAATCACTTTAGGCAAACAAATTGCCTATAAGTGACAATTGATTCTTTTTTATAGCGACAAATCGCTTAAAGCAATATTTTGGCTAAAAGCCTTTAATTAATCACTTTAGGCAAACAAATTGCCTATAATCATTTTGGCTAAAAAGCCTTAAATCATTCAATTTTGGCGACAATCGTCTAAATAATCAATCTTTTGGCAATAATAAGCCCAATTAATCTTTGGCGAGCCCAACTTATCTTTTGGCAAGAATAAGCCCAAATCCTTTCTTTAGGCAAAAAGCCTCAAATCAACATTTTGGCACCGAGTGCCTGTGACAATCAATTCTTTGGCAAAAGGCCTAAACAAAAATGCACAAAGCATACACACACTAATAAGCCCAAATCCTTTCTTTTGGCAAAAAGCCTCAAATCAGCATTTTGGCACCAAGTGCCTGAAACAATCAATTCTTTGGCAAAATGCCTAAACAAAAATGCACAAAGTATACACACACTCATGCATCAAGCATCCCATCTAAAGCCCTCTAGAAGAGGCCTATCGAACTACGTGGACTTTGATCTTCCATTCAAACGGAAGTAACTTCGGGATTCTACCCCGCAGCGGCAAGTCGTCAATCATTCCAAACTCACTAAAACAGTCCATTGAGTCCAAAAAAGTCATCTTGGGGCAAAAAAAAAAAACCCAAATTTTTTTTCCAAAAATTTTTTTTTTTTTGTTAGGTTTCATCAGCATGGACATAGTCTCGGGATCCCCCTCAGGGTCGCAGATTATGCCTTAGACATTGGGATAATTAACTCCAGTAACTAGCGTTAATTAAAATGGAGTCATTTAGGGTTTTTTCCTAGCTTTACCCTAAGCAATAACAAGGTGGCGACTTCATACATTCACGTGCATTTCTTCCCTTAGTCAATGCATTCATATGCCTATGATTATTTTGGGGTAGGGGTTCAACAGTTCTGGCGGACTTTCACAGTTTGGCGACTCTGCTGGGGACCATGTAATCATTTTGCATGAAGAGGACTACAATTGTTGAATAAACTAACCTACCCTTCTTTAGGGCATTGCTTTACTATGCTTTGTTTTGCAGGGTACCTTGACAAAAATCGAGTGTTCTTTCTTTAAGAATACTCGATGAAAGGAAATTTGAACTTAATTGACAAATTTGATTAAGACATTTAAATTTATTGGTCTATTTGCACGATTGAGAATCTTTTTCTCCATTGCATAAAAAAATGAATTTCAAATGAATTTCTTCTCTCTCTGTTCAAACTTCTTCTGAGTCTGGATGGCAAGTAGCGCTGATCGGCAGGTCTCCTTGATTATGCCGACGGACAGCCAAAGCGTCCTCCCTGTTACCGCAAAACATCCCTAATCCTTTTGGGGTGGCCCATGAGTATGCGTATTGTCGGACCCACGCGAAACTCCTTGTTTCACATGTGGTTAGGTGTATCCATGCTCAAGGCAAGGTCCCCTTTATAGCCGATTCTCTATTTTTGCAGTCATAGCCATAGAACCTATCCTTTAGGACTGTATGCACCCAATGATGTTGAATTCATATCATTTAAACAAGATTATGACGTGTTGTTCATGCGCATTTCACGGACATATCATTAAAACATGGGGTAAACAGCAAAGAGAGCATGAAATACCCTTTTCTTTCAGTCAGGCATAGTTGGACAAGAGAGTTCAATTTCACCTCACATCCAGCTATCTGATACACCAACCCACTGTACTAATCTAGCTACCCTTACCCTTACAGGTGCACAATCCGAGCGCCCACCAAGTGCCAGACACACTACAGTGCTAATCACCAGCTTCCCACCAGCTTCACAGCTCGGGTTTGCACACCATGCCTTAATCATTGGGTTAATTAATCTAGTAACTAGGTTAATTAAAAATTGGAGTCACTTAGGGTTTTTTCCTAGTTTGCTCTAAAATAATTAAACAAGGTGGCGACTCACACATCACGTGCAAGCACTGGCTGCCCAAAGGACCGCCCTGATAGCTGAACTGGGTAATGGGAATGGTAATGGAAATGGGGCTTCCGCTAGGGGAAGTGGACCTGCGGCCTCCAATCAGGGTCCTGCTGCTGAACCTGCAAACCCTACCCTAAACCTGGATGGTATGCCCTCTAAAACTGCCTCTAAGCTGGAAGCTTAGAGGATGAGAGAAAAACTAGAGCTCCTATAAAGGTCCATCACTGCTCTCAAAACCCACAAGGAAGTGGTGGACATGGACTCCTTGTCCTTGTTCCCTGAAGCCCGGTTGCCAACTAAGTTCAAGATGCCCAACTCAAGATGCCCAACATGGACAAATTTGATGGAACCACTTGTCCTAAGACTCATCTGAAAATGTATGTAGGTGCTCTTAACTCATTTGGATTGAGCAGCGAGCTCCTTGCTCAGTTATTCCAACAATCTCTTACCGGTGCTGCATTGAGGTGGTTTGTCAGCTTAGACCGTACGATGAAGACCTGGGAGGATATCTGTAATGCATTCAATTCACAGTACCACTACAATATGGAGGTGGATGTTACTCGAAGAGAGTTAGAGACCACCAAGAGAACTAGAAACCACCAAACAGAAAAACAATGAACCCTTTTCCTCGTTCCTTACGAGGTTGAGGGCCAAGGCTGCCCAGATGATTAATCGGCCTTCTGAGCAAGAGCAGGTGGACATAATAATAAAAAACCTGCAGCCTATCTACCAACACCAGCTACAAACCCAGTACCTCCAGTCGCTCAATTGCCACTGCCACAAAGGTTAGGGATTCTATCCAAATGGGGCAACTGAAAGACGACTCAGGACCTCTAAGTACAAGAAACCAAGGCCAGCCAGGCACAGGTCACGAAGTGGCAAGATCACTTCCACCAACCCTTTACGAGTGGAATATGAGGAATGGTAATCAATCGAGGAGACATACAGCTGACCTTGCAATGGCGATCCTTTTGGTTGTTCCGAGAGGCTGTCAAGGCAACTTATATCAAGCCTTTAAGAAGCAAGACCACTCCCAATCCCACTACCGAGAAACTATAAGGCGGTATGAATACTGCGAGTATCATCAGGGATATGGGCACAGACTGAAAGCTGTGGGACGCTCAAGAACCTCAAGAACCGCATACAAGACCTGGTAGACAATGGGTCAATCATCCCAAGAAGTAAGCCAAGCATTAGCACTAATCCCTTACCAAATCACGGGGTAAATGCTATTGGTTCTGACCAGAAGTTAATCGATCCTTTCGAGTTATTTTTGGAAATGAATAACATCTGTGTCTTGGATTTGAATGACCTGAGCGAAGAGGTCGATGCCATTACTAGGAGCGGGAGACAATATGAACCGTCAGTTTTGGACAAAATTCAAAATAAACCCTACCAGAGTGCAGAGGAGCCAAAGGAGGACCCGGTGCTGTCACAATTAAAAAAGACACAAGCTAGGGTGTCAATCTGGGAACTTTTGGCATCATCCTTTCCTCTTTCCTCATCGCCAAGCTCTTTGTAAGCTTGAGATCAAACTCCACGACGCTTGTGGAAGTTAAGCCCTGACAGTCCTAGTATACCACTCTCACCCAATCATCTAAAACACAAGGCATCGGTCTTTCTCTGATGATGATTTGGCCCAAGGAGGAGGCAGTCATAAACAATGCCCTCTTATGTCACTGTTCAGATCGAGACAAAACCGTGCCCATGGTTCTCATTGATAATGGCGTTCGGCTGACGTCTGCCCACTGAGAGTAGCCAAGCTGCTCTAGGAGTTGGAGGAAAACTGACTTTCACTCCCTCGGACAGATAGTGAAGCCATATGACAGCACCCGGAGGGAGTGTTGGGGGTTGCCACGCTGAAGCTAACAGTTGGGCCAGCTGTGATGGAAGTCCCGTTCCAGGTGATTGATGTACCGACTAGCTTCAACCTGTTTCTGGGCCGACCGTGGATACATCACACTAAGGCAGTACCCTTATCTCTGCACCAAAAGGTCAAGTTTCCCTATGAAGACAAAGTTATCACCATACAAGGGGATGACTACAGTCAGCTCAAAAGGCCAAAGGGCCAGCGTCTCTTCGAGGTCAACCCTGAAACTGCCAATTTACCCCTTTCTAGATTTCAATACGACACTGTGCAGTTTATAGAGGGAAAGACTGCAAGCTCTCGAATTCTCTTTGATTTTGGGACAGTGCAAATAAATTGCATAGTGCCTCCTTAATGCTTAAGATGTCCTATCTACCAGTAATGGTTATGGCCAGATCCGGAAAAACATACCCCAAACTGCAAGTCTGGGAATGTCCAGTGAATGAGGGGACCTTTGGACTGGGTTATGAACCCACTAATGAAGACCGTGTTGGGAGAACCCGGTGGGGAAGGAAGGAGAGTGTACAGATGCGGCTTTGCCTTCTGACTTTAAACAGTTACTTCTGCAAACCGGGAGAAAAAGTTCCTTACCGTGGCTTCTGAGAACCTTTTTGCTGCCCAACCGCTAAGAAGATGCTGCCTGGGTTGGAAATATTCTCAGATGTCTGGGGCAACAAACCCGAAACAGTAACTGAGCTAGTAACTGAACTGGAAGCAGGAAGAATTCATGCAGCCTAATCTCTTTGATGAGGTTGCAGTCATTACAGGAAATGATGGGAATCAAGACTTGTGCAGCCTAATCAAGCCGAGCAAAGGACCTCTTGACAACTGGTACACCGAGGAGGAGCGCACTGCTGACAAAACCCCTCCCGAGTCAACAAGCCTAGTACCAGAGTCTGTAATCAAGTCCTGTACTGAGTCCGAGTCTGACCCTGAGTCTGAAACTGAGTCAGAGTCTAGTTCCAGTTCCAGTTCCGAGTCGTCTGCGTCGGATCTAGAAGATCCAGATTTCAAATTTGATGTAATTTTTGAAGACGATTCTGTCATAATTAATAAAGGCTTGCAAATTCTTTGATTACCTGCGTGTTTTATCTTTCCCAAGCTTTCCAAGCAAAAAACAATCAAATATAAATGAAATAAATAATGAAAAGGGAAAGATAGTAAATTGGGCAGGAAGAAAATACCCAATTCCCTTACCTAGAATCGTACGTGGTACGCCTGACCAGTTTTTCAAATAATTGGCCTTAAATAAAAGTTGGGTTTAAATGGAGTCATTTTTTTATAAAATAAAATCGAAAACGGTCCGCAATAGTGGTGCACAAGATCCCAGTATATCCAGAGGCTAAGCCAGTAAAACAGAAGCTAAGAAGGCTGAAAACAGAGTGGTCCTTGAAAATCAAGGAGGAAGTTGGCAAGCAACTGGAGAACAAGTTCATAGAACCTATTGCTTACCCGACATAGTTAGCCAACATCGTGCCGGTACCGAAGGATGGAAAGGTGCGAATGTGTGTGGACTACCGGGATTTGAACAAAGCATGTCCGAAGGACGATTTCCCTCTGCCGCACATCGACTTGTTAGTGGACCGAATGGCTGGACATGAAATGGTCTCCTTGACTGATCTCGCTGTCGGGTACAACCAAATAATGATGCATCCGCCAGACAAAATGCATTTGCAGACAAAGAGAAGACGGCATTCATCACGGATATGGGAACCTACTGCTATAGGGTCATGCCACTTCGGGGCTAAAATGCCGGAGGCAACCTATCAAATAATGCAACGACCATTCTTTCACGACATGACTTACACAGGAGTGAAGTGTATGTGATCATATGGTGGTATAGTCAAAAACAACCGAAGGAACTACAACAGCACTTGAGAAGTTCTTTCCTGTTCTTCCTTAGACTTCGAAAGTATAATTTGAAGCTCAACCCGGCAAAATGTCTGTTTGGAGCCACATCCGGAGTATTTCTGGGGCATATGGTTCGTCGGAAGGGCATAGAGATTGACCCTTCGAAAGCCAAAGCTATTCTGGAAATGCCAGCACCAAGGACAGAAAAAGAAGTCCGAGGCTTCTTGGGAAGGTTACAGTACATTAGTCGTTTCATCAATCAGTTGGCCGATACCTGTGGCCCAATTTTCAAGCTACTTAGGAAAGGAGTGGCAGTCAAATGGAATGAGGATTGTCAGGCGGCCTTTGACCAAGTCAAACAATACCTGCTATCCCCGCCAGTCTTACAACCACCAAGGCTAGGAAAGCCTTTGCTACTGTACTTGTCGGTAACAGAAGAAGCAATGGGGGCCATATTAGCTCAACAAGCAGAAGATACAAGGATAGAAAACGCCGTGTATTACCTCAGTAAGAGGATGCTGGAATATGAGTTGAAATACAACAAGATAGAAAAGTTGTGCCTGGCTCTAGTCTGGGCCTGTACCAAGCTGCAACACTACCTCTCGTCTCGTCCTACACCACATACGTTATTTCTGAATCGAACCCCTTGAAATTCCTTACGAAGAGGCCGGTTCTTGACAGTAAGATGGCTAAGTGGGTTTCGGTGCTCACAGCCTATGATTTAAAGTTTGTACAACGGAAGGCAGTGAAAGGCGGAGCCTTGGCTGATCAATTAGCAGAATTACCAGTCGAAGACGGTCGAAGATCAAATGCCGAAGGTAGAATTCCCCGACGAAAACCTGTTGCACCTGGAAAATCAGGTCTGGGAGATGTACTTCGATGGAGCCTCGAATTACCATGGAAATGGGATTGGAGTTGTATTCAAAACTCCTTGTGGAGAATACGTCCCAATTGCAGTTAAACTAGACTTTGACTGTACCAATAATGAGGCCGAATACGAAGCCTGTATCAAGGGCGTTAGAAGTAGCCTTGAAAAGAGATAAAGTCTCAGGGTTTTCGGAAGATTCCCAAACCTGATGTCCTCCCAGGCTCTAAGGAAGTGGAAACATCAAGGAAGAGCGTTTTGGTTCCTTACCTACAACGCTTTAGACGAAATTGGCTCAACAGTTTGAGGAATTATTTTTCTACTACCTGCGCGAGCCAAAAATCCAATTCGCTGATGCCCTAGCCACCTTGGCCGTCCTGATGGTTAATGTGGTGAAAGGGCCAAGGTCATTCGGCCCCTGACAGCTTAGGCTATCAGACAAGCAGCCAGCAAGCGTCATTGCATTTGGGTGGATGACAAGCCTTGGTTTTTTGGGAATATACAGAATTTACCTCCGAAAACGAAGGCCTACCCGGAGGGATCCACCAAACTGGATCAACGGATCATTAGAGACAGCTTAGCGTCGGAGATACTTCCCTTAGCGGGGGAGTTCTGTATTAAAAGAAGTTTGATGGCACTGACCTAAGGTGCGTTGAGGAAGGGAAGAAGCCCAAACCATTATATGGATTCCGTGCTTAATGGGGAATCTGGGCTCACCACATGCACGGGATAGCCTTGGCTCGGAAAATCATGGAACCTAGGTTATTACTGAGTCAACTATGTATTACTGGTCAACTATGAATTCGGATTGTGTGAGGCATGCGCGTAAGTGCCATGAGTGCCAAATTTTTGCTAAGCTGCAAAAACGGCCTCCGATCCATTTGAATCCAATTGCTTCACCGTGGCCTTTTGCAACTTGGGGCATAGATGTAGTTGGAAAGATCCACCCGAAAGCCTCTAATGGCCACCAGTTTATCCTGGTCGCTGTAGATTATTTCACTAAATGGATTGAGGCAGTTTCCTTTTCAATGTTAAACGCCAAGAAGGCAACACAGTTTGTACGTACCAGCATCCTTTGTCGGTATTGTGAATACTCAAATTTTGAGGCTCAAAAAGCCTGTTGGTTGACTTTGCTACAGTAAATTTGACTGTGCTACAATGAATTTGCTACACTGACCTCTTAAAACATAAGAAGATTCAGCACCATAAGTCCTCACCCTATCGCCCACAAACAAATGGGGCCGTCGATGCCGCGAATAAGGCCATAAAAGTCATTTTGCAAAAGACGATTCAGAGGTATAGGGCATGGCATGAACAACTACCAAATGCTTTATGGGGATACAGGACTTCAATCAGAACGCCTACTGGGGCAACCCCGTACGCCCTAGTGTATGGCGGGCAACCTCTACGGGGTCCCGTAATCAGAACGCCTACTGGGGCAACCCCGCATTCCTTAGTGTATGGTATGGAAGCAGTGTTGCCCATTGAACTGGAAGTTCAATCGGCGAGGATTATTCGAGAAAGCCAGATCAGCGAAGCAGATTGGGCCGAGAATTATTATTTGCAACTTTTGGGTCTGGATGAAAAGCGATTGCGAGCAATCCACCAAACTCGAGTTTACCAAAGAAGAATGGCAAGACATTTTAACAAGAAGGTCAAAGACCGGGAACTGGAAGAAGGTTGTTTGGTTTTGAAAGAGATTAGACAGCCAATCGTAGATCTCCACGGGGGAAGTTCCGTTCCTCATTGGCTGACCTATGTGTTGAGAAGATTCTTGATCAAGCGGAAGCGTTATTTTGATGATTTGGGATGGCTTGGAATCAACTGAATCACATGTAATTTAGATCAGTTAAAAAATATTTTGTCGTAAAATCATGTTTAAATCATTTGCAGAATGTAAAAACGAAACTACATATAGACCTTGACTTCTCTTTGGAAAAAAGAAATTATATATCGGAGATATTGTTTAAGGCAGCCCTCATTGGGCGCGGTCTAATATGTAGGCAGCCCTCTTTGGGCGCGGTCTAAGCATTAATAAAAAAAACACATTTCAAATTTCATTCTTCTTTGCCGAATAAAAAAAAAAAAGAGAAAAGAAAGAACCGCTAAGTTGAAAACCCGAAAGGGCGGCTTAAGCAAAAGGGGGTAGCTCGCTAAGCTGAAAACCCGAAAGGGCGGCTTAGGCAAAAATTAGAGCCTAAATAAATAAAAGTTGGCAAATGCTTGGAAAGTTCAAAACGCCTAATGACAAAGTCAAATAATCCAGAATCAAGCAAGAGAGTCCAAAATAACTAAAAAGAAAGTGTAAAGCATACATCAAAAGATAAATCCAAAGTCCCAAACGAAAGGCAAAACAAGGAAAAATCACAAAAGTTCATAAGAGTCTAGGTATCCCGTTGCCTCCGCGGAGCGGCATCCTCTGAGTCTTCTGCTGAACTCTGCCCAGCCTTGTCTGTCCGAGGGGCCAGCACAATCTCCTCACCTGTCCCAATCTCCTCTTCAGCATCAGCCTGAACCCAACCTTCGAGAACACTCAGCAGTGCAGTCCTCCTTGGTCTTTCAATCGGCCAGACAGCGGTAATGAACCAGGGCCCGAATACTCGAGAAGTCTGAACGCTGACAGGATAGGTAAGGTCTAACGCATACGGTGATCTTCAACCCAAGCTTTAAGAACAGCTCGGGTAACAAACCAGCAGTAATCGCAGAAATCAGCTGAAATGTCATCCATAATAAGGACAGTTTGATCTATCCCCATCTGCCTTCAGGAACGCCGCGAAAGCGCAAGATAACGAGAAGCGCAGTACCAAGTACAGTGTGTGAGGCCTAGAAGATAAACCCGAGAATGGCGAAAGCTGACCTGAATAAAGCGGTTGATATTGTACCAAGGAACGAACCACAGTATCTCATTTGGACCCAATTCAACTAGCCACGAAGTCCATGCTTCAGTAGAATGGTGGGAGAGCAAGATTTTCCGCATGCGATACTGAGAAGGATTGTAGGGAAGGGAGGTCGGAGCAGCCACTACTTGAAGGTGATCCTTCAACCAAACCTGAATAATGGATCTTTTCCGTTATAACAAAAAAAAGAGGAAGAAAAGAATGAGGAAAGATGATAGGGGAAATACCTGCAAGACAAGGGGAGAGACGGTCCAATCGTCGAACCCCAAAGCGGCTCTGTCAAGACTTCTAATGGTCTCAGCCAGCACAATGCCACCAATGCAACCCATGTCCTCCATTTGCCAAACCATAGGGCAAAGCCGCAAGTCTCCAAAACCCGGGTCCCGGTTGAATAAGAAGGGCGGACATGCCCGCCCCAGCTAGGGCGGGCACGCCCGCCAGCGTGGGCGCACATGCCCGCCCAGCAGTGGGCGCACATTGCCCGCCTAGGCAGGGCGGGCACGCCCGCCCCAGCGTGGGCGCACATTGCCGCCCAGGAGGGCGGGCACGCCCGCCCAGCGTGGGGCGCACATTGCCCGCCCAGCGTGGGCGCACATGCCCGGCCCAGCCCAGGCACGGCATAAAAAAAAAAAAAAAAAAAGAAGAAACAAATTAGAAATAAAATAGAAAATAACTTTTTTTCTTTTTTTTCTTTCCTTTCTTCTCTTCGAAAAAAAAAAAAAAAAAAAAAAAAAAAAAAAACAACAAAAAAAAAAGAAAGAGAAAACAAGTGTGTACTTTTTATCCTTTCTGCTCAAATCTAATGCATGCATACTGTCAGTATTAATCAAATACAGGGTACAAATAAAGTTGAGTACAGAAGTACGGCCAAAGTCTTCAGATACAGTTAAAGAAAGAGAGGAAAGAAAGTAAAGGAAAGCGAGAAGATCTAGCAGCTCATCAGCGGCGAGACCTCCTCCATCCTTCTGGGTCGTCAAAAGCCATGCAGGTGTCCAAGCTGAAGTTAGTTCCTCCTGCATTCCAAGGATTCCATCATCTGACTGATCAAGCCGTCAGGCACCTGGAAGTCACACAAAAAAAATATATATATATATAAGTCAATATGCATACAAATCTCTTATAAATCCTTTTATGAGAGATTTATCAGTCATTACCTCATTAATGCCATCAGGAGGAAGAGCCAGGCGACCAGGCGATTCACACGGTCCAGGGATACCTCCCTAAGAGACGAAGTACCCTCAGGAGTGTAATAGGAAATGCTGTATGGAAGGTGCAAATTGGCCAAGCCAGGGTGGACAGGCCTGGTAGCCTCTGAAATGGCCTGGGGAATCTTGAAGGCACCAACCGAATGACTAGGGTCAGCTCGAGACGGACCCCCCACCGGAGTAGAAGAAGAAGGCAGGGTCACAGGCCTCCTCCTTGGAGTCCTGGCCGAAGAACCTGAAGCCCGAGAGGAACGGGTGCCAAGCGGGTGGGAAGGAGTCGACCTCGGGAGACTGTCAAACCTGGAGCCGATCAGAAACACCTGGCAGAATTCGTCATAATCTCCACCCCGGATCAATTCCATGTGCGGGATACCCTCAGTATGGACATCTGTAAGAACCATCTGTTTGCCCGCTCGCATGTCCTTTGGGGGAGGAAGAGGAACGGAGCCGCAGCCCCTAACCTGGAAGTCCACTCGCTCACCCAGGTAGTAACGTCTCAGAATAGGATGGGATAAGACAAACCGCCGCCGAGACAGAGCCTCTGATCGCCTGAAATGGGGATCCGCCTCAATCCAATGTTGGAGTCGGATGCCCATCGCCATCGCCCCTACTTCAACCTATGTAAGAGAAGCAAATATGTTAATAAATCTTTTTTATTTTTCACACAACCAAGAGAAATTAGGAATGCACTCGCCTGCCCTATGGTACAAGCATCGAAGAAGCTCCGCAGATCCCCCAAAGACTTCCGGCGTAGAACAGACTGTTAGTTAGCTCGGTACCATCTCCAAGCTAAAGGTACCAACCCTAGCCCAAGATCAGTATGGGCCAGCTCAGGGCGGATATAGGGAAAATACTCAAAGGCCCAATATTCAAAGGCCCAAGTCTGCACAAGGAAGGAGAGGATTAGAAAAAAGAAAAAAGCAAACACAGGATGAGGATATATTCTTTACATTACCTCCCAGAAATAGTAGGTCCCACTGAGCCTACAGTGGCCTCGGCTCATACAGTGGCCCCGACTCAGATCGCACATATCATCGTACATGCGGCTCAGAATAGCACCGGCCCAGTCATACTCAGTGAGGTGGGCCAAGTCCTCCAAGCTCCTCAGTATAGAGGGATTAAACTTCTCTTTTCTGTTAGACCAGAAAGACGAAGCAAACAGCAGCAGCAGAGTGAATCTAGCGACCTGAGTAGCCGTTAGCTCTCCTTGTCTATGTCTGGCATAAATGCCAGGGGCCTGGGAGGATAGCCAGTGCCTCGAAACACTCAGGTCGGGGGAGGAATGGCTGGGTCTAACAATCCGGGGAAGGTCAATCCCTATCAGCTCTGTCATTCGGTCGGGGGTGACCGCAGTCCTCCAATCGTCTCCAATCGTCATACAGCTCGATCGGCTGAGTACCAAAAGGATAATCCCAAGAAATCAATGGAAAAAAAAGTTCCCCCCCCCCAAGTTTGGGGTCATCGTCATCTCGCCCCAGAGAAGTGGAAAAGTGGGTGGTGTCCCACCATCTCTCAGCCAACGCCCCCAGTAAACTCTTGTAATTCTGCCTACCCAGCTCGAGATTTCTTAAGAAGTCCAGGTGAGAGGGGCCAATGATGGCTCCGACCGGGGTGTTAGGATCAAGTATGTCAAATGGGATCTCGGATCTCAGCAATAGAGGACTCGCCTACATCCAGCCTAATGTATGAATCCTAAAAGGTAAAGTGGCTTAAGATTATTCTTTAGTTCCTTACTAAGGGTAATGTCTTAATTCTCTCCTAGCATGCATACTAATAAAATTTGTCTTTCTCTTCACAGTTTGGCCACGGAGGCCCAAGAAATCACGATTTGGCCTAAGGCCCAAAATTTCACAATCAGGCCACAGAGGCCCAAAATCCTCACCTTTTGGCCTAAGGCCCAAATAATAAATAAATGAGAGTGACAGGGAACTGACCTGGGCATAGACACCGGTGACAGAAGCATGAGTGTCAGCGTGCTAATTTCAAATTTGTGATGGAGGCAAAGACGCCGGTCATGGAAGCATGATTGTCAGCGTCCGCCGCAAGATTGACATCGTCCACAGAAATTCCCAGAGACTCCAGGAGGTCCTCACCACTGCTATAGCTTGGGGAAGCCATGATGAGAAAGTTGAGAGAATTTGAGAGAGCTCTTTTGATTTGGAGAGTGGAGAATAAATGAAATAAAGAGTTTTTGAGCTATTTATAAGCAAATAGCCAAGAGGCGAGTCCTTTTGACGCGTCTAACATTCGCCTACAAAATTTAGTTTTCAGACAACCACCAGCGCCCATAAAACATCTTTTATGGTTGCCGGTGGGGGGCAACTAGGTTTATACATATAATTTTCTTTTTGAGAAAAATAATTATTTTAAATATTTTTAAAATATTAATTAAACGGGTAAAGGCTAGCGGGTACCTAAGTGTATGAACTTGAACCTAGCCTAAATCCAATTGTGAATACTCAAATTTTGAGGCTCAAAGAGCCACTTTTTCCGGACTGCAAACAGTCCAGAGGTCATTCAAAAAGTTCGCCGGAAGTGTGCCAATATGGTACTTGAAATGTCCAAAAAAATTACGAGGATCATGGAACTGGTCTCGAAATATTTTTTGGAGGTCCGGGACTCCCGGAAAAGCCTCCGGAACGAAATTAAGAAAAAGAAAGAAGGCACACATGCCCGCCCAGCATGGGCGGGCACGTTAAAACGTCTGGAATGTCGCGAGGATCACGGAACAGGTCCCGGAATATTTTTTGGAGGTCCGAAACTCCTGAAAACTCCTGAAAACTCCTCTGGAGTGAAAGGCCCAAGGGGCCGCCGCCAAGCACGGCGGCTCCGGCCGCCGGACATGGCAGCACTTGTCGCCGGCCTCCGGCGGCACCTGCCGCCCTAGGCCCGTTTTTGGCCTATAAATGGCCACTTACCTCTTCATTTTTGGCCACTCGGTCCGTGTTTGACAGATGCTCCTTCTCCCCCCACGCTCTTTGCGATTTCTTTTATCGCTTTTTTGCATTTTAATTCAATTTTAATTGTATTTTGTTGTGATACTTGTTTATTAGTGGCATTAAGTGGCCATTAAAACTCCATTTTAATTAATATTTCCCTTAACGAGGAGCTTAACCTGGAGTTAAGAAGCGGTCGGAGATTAAATCAGGTACACAAACTAAACTACGCCTATTTAATTTTAGCACTTCATGCATGCTTCTTTTCTACTCCTATTAACTCTATAACTGCCTAAATGCATCCATATCATCCACTAGGCAAATAAATTGCCTCAATCAAATAAAGATTAAGTTTAAACGCCCGATTAATTAATAATCGTGGTATTAAAGCTTAAATCTGACATTATTGGCTAAAGAAGCCTAGTTAATCAATAACTATGGTGACCTAGTTAATCAATAACTATGGTGAAAGAGCCTTATTTCGAACAGTTTTTTGGCCTAAGTCTAATTAATCAATAATTGTGACTTAAAGGCCCTGATTAAACACTTTTTCTTTTTATGGCAATTAATTGCCTATATTTCAATTTAATTAATCACTTTAGGCAAACAAATTGCCTATAAGTGACAATTGATTCTTTTTTATAGCGACAAATCGCTTAAAGCAATATTTTGGCTAAAAGCCTTTAATTAATCACTTTAGGCAAACAAATTGCCTATAATTATTATTGGGGGCTATAAGTGAAAGACTAATCTCTTTTATTAGCGACAAATCGCTTAGAATACAAGTTCTTTTGGCTAAAAGCCTTAATCACCTAACAATTGCCTAAATCAATTCATTTTGGCTAAAAAGCCTTAAATCATTCAATTTTGGCGACAATCGCCTAAACAATCAATCTTTTGGCAATAATAAGCTCAATTAATCTTTGGCAAGCAAATAAGCACAACTTATCTTTTGGCAAGAATAAGCCCAAATCCTTTCTTTTGGCAAAAAGCCTCAAATCAGCATTTTGGCACCAAGTGCCTGAAACAATCAATTCTTTGGCAAAATGCCTAAACAAAAATGCACAAAGTATACACACACTCATGCATCAAGCATCCCATCTAAAGCCCTCTAGAAGAGGCCTATCGAACTACGTGGACTTTGATCTTCCATTCAAACGGAAGTATACGTAGGCAACGTTCGGGATTTGAACCCCGACGGCAAGTCGTCAATCATTCAACCTCACTTTTAAAAACAGTCCATTGGTCCAAATCACTTGCAAAAAACATTCATTTTTTGTTAAGTTTCATCAGCATGACATAGTCTCGGGATCCACCTCAGGTCGCAGATTATGCCTTAGACATTGGGATGGTAAATAATCCAGTAACTAGGTAAATTAAATTGGTAGTCAGTTAGGGTTTTTTTCCTATTTACCCTAAAGCAAATTAAACAAGGTGGGCGCTCATAACATTCACGTGCATTCATTTTTCCTTAGTCAACAATGGCATTCATATGACCTATGATTATTTTGGGGTAGGAGGTTTCCGAGTAGACTTTAAAATTTTGTGTTTTAAATTGTGGCCGTTGGTTTTTGGCCAATTATAAATTCGTGGATTAATCTTCTTGTGCCATATATTAAATTCAAGCAAATGCATGATGAGTTAATGTCAGATAATGGGCACTTGGTGGGCTTTATGCTATTTCGATAGATCTGGAAAGCCAAATATTAAATTCAAGCATGCATGATGAGTTAATGTCAGATATGCACTTGTGCTTATCTATTCGATGAATGGAACCATCAAGAAAGACATCAAACAAGCAAAATTAAAGTTCATTTCATTGAAAAGCATGGACAGTTCATGATAATCAGACTCATCACTAATAGAAATAATCACATCAGAAGGGGCTTTAGCTTCTTTAAAGCTTTCCTCGATACAGGCCCGAATTGCTTTTAACACTTGATCTGCAGGGTCCTCTTCTTCCTTTTCAGCACTCACCTTCCCTTTATTGCTTTCCTCCTCCCTAAAACACCAACAAAATAACAATAATGAATTAATAACTAAAAAAAAAAAAAATACCAAGAAAAGCTTTAGATATTTACCTAACCCTCAGATTGAGGATTGTAAAAAATCTGGATGTCTTAAGGAATGAGATTTCAAGGCCCCCAGAAGTCTTTGTTCACCAAGTTTTAACAAATAGTTCTTTCTCTCTTTTGTTTTCTCTCTTTTCTCTTTTTTTTGTATGATTTTCGTTTCATCTTAATTGATTTCTGTTTTCGCCCCGCCCTCGAGCGACGCGAAGAACACTCGATTTTATTTTTGAGTTATTGGAAAGGTGGTCTTTATTAAAAAATGGTGACAAAACCTTTTAGGAACGTAATGCCGATAAATCGGTCTTATAAAACTTATAAAACAGGTTTTGGAGTCACACCCATGATATATATCGAACAATGAGACCATTTCCATTTTATTTAGTACTTCATTTAACCCGAATTTTATCTATAGGCCAATTATTTTAAAAGACTGGTCCAGGCGTACAAGTACGATTTCTGGATAAGGGAAATGGGTAACGCTTCCGGCCTATTGAAGCCGACGTCCCGGAAATCGGCCTCTTTTAACTACCAAATTTCCTAATCTATTTAATTTTAAGAAAAGCCAATTCTGATATTCCTTAAACCCAACCCGAGTAAATCGATACGAGTCCTATATGGAAAATTATTAATCGTCCCAGAATAAATCCATTCATTGCATTCATAATCATTCAAACACAATCAATCCATTCAACCCTAGCAAATTAGAAATAATTAAAAACTTGCCTTATGGTTAAAGGCAGGCCACAAACCGGATTTGAAATACATTTCATCCAATTAAAATACAATAAACCCTAAAATCCCGTAAACATGCATAATAGAATATTAACCTATTTGATTTGATTAAACCATAATCTACCCATTATTGATTATTTCTTGAATCATAAAAAAGAAATTAAACATTTATTTAATTACATAGAATAATAATAATAAATAAATAATGAAATTATTCTGGAACTCTAGAACAGTCGCGTCACGCAGCTGTTCTATAGAAGAACAGTTACGTGACGGATCTCCTAGTTGCGTGACGTAGCTGTTCGTGATGACGGATCTCCTAGTTGCGTGACGCCGCTGTTCGTGATTTTGGTAAAATTCTCAGATTCATCAATCATTTATTTAAATCATAATATTAAACAAAAAAACATAAAAAACGAGATAAAAATATAAGCATGAACAGTTCCGTCACGCGGCTAGTCAGGGTAATGTCAACCTCTTTTGGACATGAATAGTTCCGTCACTCTTTTGGACATGAACAGTTCCGTCACGCTGCTTGTAGCTGCGTGACGCAACTGCTCTGGTCCGCAACTACCTTTCAAACTACCTTTTTTACATTTTCTTTTCATCAAAACTTGTTTAATATACCACAGAAATGTCCAATAATAAGCAGAATACTATCTAACCAATATCAAACTACCCAAACACCAACAAAATAGATATTAATAACCTAATGACTAAGAAAATACCAAGAAGGATTTAGATGATTACCTAACCCTCAGATTTGAGGATTGCACACGATTTGGATGCCTTAGGAATAGTGTTTCGAGATCCCAGAAGTTCTTTTTACCAAGTTTTGTTTTACATAAAACCTCTTTTTCTTTTCTTTTTCTCTCTTTTTCTCTTTTTTGTGATTTTGTTTTTCAATCCTAGTTAATTTCTCTAAGCTCGTTTCTCTTCAGATACTCAAAGGAGTTCTTGTTAGAAAACCTACTGGCAAAATGCTTTCTGTGTCTCCTAAACTTCCAAAATTTTTCTCCAAAATCTCAAAAAAAGTCCAAAAGTTCGTTTTTGAAGAATAAAAAATGCAGTATTTTATATGGGTAGGCACAGGAACATAGGTTGCGTCACGCAACTTAACAGTTGCAGACGGACCCGGAGGAGAGCTTGCGTGACGCAGCTCACTTTTTGGACCATTGCCACGTATCCACACAAAAAAAGCCCCAAAAACCATTTATGCGGCTTTTCAAGCGTGATGTGCCATTACCTGGTTAGCAGTGCGTGACGCCCAACTACAAGTGCCCATCAAGCAACTTTATAGCTGCGTGACGCAAACCCTAGCGCAGGCAGGACTTCCTTGAACCAGTTTAAATCACATTCTTGGTTTTAAAGGCTTCTGGTTGACCCTGATTTTCTATTCCACTCCTTTGTATCCTCATTGTTAGCGGTGGGGCATAAAAAAAACACCGCGTCAACAATTTCTAAAAGGCTGTTTTTTCTTCAAGATAAACTTCAAAAGATTTTTGCAGAAAACCTAGCCGCAGTTGTCTTTTACGTTCTCAAAAATTCCCTCTTCCAAAATCCGTCTCCTAAAAAGATTAAAAAACGCAAGTATTATATGGTAGGGCAACAGAGGATAGTATGCGCATGCAACTGTCCGGGCTTGCGTGACGGACCCGATAGCGGCGTGACGTAGCTCACTTTTTGGACCGCTCACTTTTTGGACCGTTGCCACATATCCAAACAGAATGTAAAACCGTTATGTCGGCTTTCAAGGTGATGTCATCTTGATTGGAGTTGCGTGACGCAACTACCAGTGCCGTCACACACCTTATAGTTGCATGACGCAACCCTAGTGCAAATCAGATTTCCTTGAATTGGTTTAAATCGATCCTTGATTTAAAGACTTCCGGTTAACCATGATTCCTCATTCCGCATCCTCGTATCCTCATTGGGTTAGGTGGGGGCATAAAAACACGCGCCAACAGCTGACATTAACCTTGATAGTTTGCCTTTCGTGTTTGTTTCTATGTTGCAGGAATTTTCTGATGTCTTTCCTAATGAGTTACCTATTGATTTGCCACCATTAAGAGGAATAGAACATCAAATTGACTTCATTTTGACTTCATTCTTGCCAATTTCCACATTTCCAAATAGACCAGCCTATAGAAAGCAATCCCAATGAGACCAAAAGGAGTTACAAAGGCATATTCAGGGTCCTCAGCAACTAATGGAAGTTCAAACGGTCTAAAAAGCGAGGAGAAAGTAAGAAAAGGCATGGGATTCTAAGAAAATGTGTCTTATCCTAGCAAGCAAAAGGATACCTCAACTTACCTCAACTTCTAACTAAGATTCGAGGACAAATCTTTTTGAGGAAAGGGGGAATGATACGGATCCAATGGTGCTTCCTAGTGGGACAATTACACGGAAATATGTCAAATGATATTAGGCAGCCATATCCTTATATATTAACCAAGTTACTGCGCACGCCCTGGACCATGCAAGTTTCTGACTCTTAAAGTGGAGAAAAGCACGCTGCTACAGTACCCGTGCTACAATGCCTGTGCTATAATGCCGTGCTAGAGTCTGACTCTTGAAGCTTGGAGAAGCACGCCCGTGCCATATAGCACGCCTTAGACCGTGCTAGACACTGACTTGGACGTGTTTTATGTGTTTTATGCTTTATTTAGCTTAGTTCTTTTATTATCTTTATAAGGGCTTTTGTTAATGGGTCTTTTGTATTAGGTTAGCCCATTTGTTTTAGGTTCTTAGTATAAATATTCTCGTCTTCTTTGTAAACAACAACTTTGAGATATTGAAAAACTTCATTTGTTCAAGTCTTGCTTGTTCTCCTTTGCATAGAGTGATAGTGAGAGATTGCTTCCTCTAATTGCATCAAAAATTAAGGTAAACTTATCAACTCGTTTGTAGCGTTTATCTTGTTCTTTGCTCGATTATTGGTGTTACCATTCATTATAAACGTGGGGTGCCATAGAGCGTTTAATCTCGATTATTGGTGTTTCCGTTTCATTACATCCGTCATTGTCTACTTTAAAGAAGTTGTGTCCGCAGTTTCAGTCTTTATCAAGTTTAGAATGTGAATCTTGTCAATTTGCCAAACATCATCGTTTACCTCTAGTTCCTCGAGTCAATAAATGGGTTTCATCCCTTTATGAGTTAGTTCATTCTGATGTTTGGGGTCCATGTCCTTTTATTTCTAAAACTGGCTTTCGGTATTTGTAACTTTTGTGGATGATTATTCTCGTGTTACTTGGTTATTTTTAATGAAAACTCGTTCTGAGATATTCTCTATTTTTTGTTCTTTTTGTGCTGAAATTAAAACTCAAAAACTCAATTTAATACTTCTGTTCGCATATTGCAAAGTGATAATGCCAAAGAATATCTATCTAGTTCCTTCCAATTCTTATATGGTCATAAGAAGGTTAATTCCTTCACCAAAACATCTCTTGTGTTGATACTCCTCTCAAAATGGAGTTGCAAGAAAGAAAAAATTGACATCTTTTTGAGTTTGCTAGGGCACTTCTATTCCAAATGAAGGTCCTTTAACATTTTGGGCGATGCTATCTCTACTTGCATGTTTTTGATTAATCGCATGCCTTTCTTCTATGCTTAATGGTGCAAATTTCCTTATAGTGTCTTATTTTCCTTCTAAGCTTCTATTTCCCCATTAAACCTTGTATTTTTGGTTGTTACTTATTTTGTTCGTGATGTTCATCCACAGGTAATTAGATCCAAAGTCCCTTCGTTGTGTTTTCCTTAGGTATTCTCGGCATCAAAAGGGGTATCGTTGTTTCTCTCCCGATCTTGACCGTTATCTTATCTCTATGGATGTCACATTTTTTAGAATACTCCATTTTTTCCTTCTTCCATATGTAGGAGTGAGGGGGAGGATGATAAGCTTTTAGTCTACGCTATCCAGCAATTTCCTAACTCTTCTACTCCTTCTCCTATTCCTGAACTCGCACCTGCTCCTACTATAGTATCTGCTGCTGCTATTCCCCCTTTTGCACCAGCATGTGCACGCCCTCATTTTGAATAGGTTTATTCCAGAAGACCAAGAACTCTTGACTCACTTCCCCCACCTGCCGCTTCAACAGAAGATCCGGTTCCCTCCACTCAACCTGAGCCTGTGCCATCCACTCCTCAGTCAGAACTTGACCTCATCCACTCCTCAGTCAGAACTTGAGAGCCTGTGCCATCCACTCCTCAGTCAGAACTTGACCTTCCCATTGCTCTTCGAAAGGTAAACGCAAGTGTACCTATCTTATTTCTTCTTTTGTCAGTTATGGTCATCTTTCTTCTTTATCTCATTATTTTGTAACATAGACTCTGTCTATATCCCTAAAACTGTTGTCCAAGCTTTCTCCCATACTGGTTGGTGTGCAGCAATCAAATAGGAGATGGCTGCCTTAAATGCTAATGATACTTGGGATCTTGTGCCTCTCTCGGCAGGTGAGAAAGCTATTGGTTGTAAGTGGGTTTTTACAGTTAAAATGAATCCCGATGGGTCTGTTGCTCGTCTCAAGGCTCGATTAGTTGCTAAGGGCTATTCTCAAATTTATGGCCTTGATTACTCTGATACTTATTCTCCTGTAGCCAAATTGTCTTCTGTTCATTTGTTTATTTCTTTAGCAACTACTTTTGACTGGCCTTTACATCAGCTAGATGTTAAGAACGCCCTTCTTCATGGGGATCTTCAGGAGGAAGTTTCATGGAGTAACCACCAGGCTTTGTTGCTCAGGGGGAGTAGGGTAAAGTGTGTAAACTTTGAAAATCTCTTTATGGCCTAAAATAAAGTCCTCGAGCTTGGTTTGGTAGATTTTGCAATGTGGTACACAAATTTGGCATGCAAAAGAGTACTTTTGATCATTCTGTATTTTTCAGAGGTACTAAGACTAGTTTGATTGTACTTGTGGTTTATGTTGATGACATCGTTATTACAGGGAGTGATTCAGCGGGCATTACATCACTCACATCATTTCTTCAGACTCAGTTCCAGATAAAAGACTTAGGATTGTTGAAGTATTTTTTGGGTATTGAAGTGTCTAGGTGTAAGAGAGGCATCTTCTTATCTCAATGGAAATACGTCCTTGACTTACTGAAAGAAACTGGAAAGTTAGGTGCCAAGCCATACAGTGCTTCAATGACTCCTAATTTGCAACTTTCAATTAGTGGTGAGCTATTTGATGATCCTGAGATGTATAGAAGATTGGTGGGCAAACTGAATTATCTTAAGGTAACACGTCCATATATTGCTTACTCTATGAGCGTCTTAAGCTAGTTCATGTCTTCTTCCTAGTGTTATCCATTGGGAAGCTTTAGGACAGATTTTGTGCTACTTGAAAGGTAATCCAGGCCGTGGCCTCCTTTACAGTAATCATGGGCATTTGAACATTGAGCGATTTTCAGATGCAGATTGGGTAGGTTCGAAGGTTGATAAAAGATCAACTTCATGATATTGTGTCTTTATGGGTGGAAACTTGATATCATGGAGGAGTAAGAAACAAAATTTAGTCTCACGATCAAGTGTTGAATCAGAATATCGAGCTATGGCACAATTTGCTTGTGAATTAATTTAGATTTGTCAGTTGTTAGAGGAAATTAGCTTCAAAATCGTCCTTGCTTGCAAAGTTATGGTGTGATAATCAAGTTGCTCTTCACATTGCATCAAATCCAGTATTCCATGAACGAACAAAACATATCGAGATTGCAGTATTCATGAAAAGAACAAAATTGCATCAAATCCAGTATTCCATGAACGAACAAAACATATCGAGATTGATTGTCATTTCATTCATGAAAAGATACAACAAGGTGTTATCTCTACAAGGAACGTTAAAATAAGAAAACAATTAGGAGATATCTTTACAAAAGCTCTAAATGGGCCTCGGGTTAACTATCTTTGTAACAAGTTGGGCATGATCAACATCTATGCTCCAACTTGAGGGGAAGTGTTAAGTACTAGTTGTAAATCGAGTTCTGTTAGGAGTTAGATTCCTAATAGGTTTACAGTATCTCATGTGTATATATATATATATATATCTGTGTGTGTGTGTGTGTGTGTGTGTCCCTATTGATGAAAATATAACAATAAAAATTTTTTCCACATTGAATTACAGTACTTACAGAAACATGCTCATCTGAGAGCCTCGCCATCGCCAACTTGAGGCATGCCGCTTTGTACAGCTAGCATACCTCATTGTAATTGTCAATGGACACCTGCAGAGTAAGACAGGGGCAACAAGTAAAAGAGCAGTTATCAAAATAAAGAGCAGAAATTACTCACATGAGTGCAGCTAGGAGGAGACATCCGGTACGAACTCACGAGATGCATTTTCGGCATTGCCCTGTGTAGTCTGGCCTGTGCGGTCCAGAATAAAAAAAAAAGCACTTGGTCCATGCTCTAGCTTACCGACAACGACAGCCGTATCTGGAGCCCTAGAGTCAGACCCTCCCCTCACGCGCTTGTCGCATTATAGCTACTGCTGCAAGAATAAAGCACAGTCAAGGAATAAGTGGAAAAGAAACTAGAGCAAAGTAGTAATCAGAATAAAAAGGATGAAACTCACCTGTACTAGGGTAGCACCCTGACCTCCATCTAACTCCTCTACCTTAGCAAAAGGATCAAACTCGATCTGAGGAGGGATGTGGACCAGGAGCTGTCCGCACAAATATGGCATAAGTGTCGGGCACAAAGGTTGCTAAATGATCTGTGGCAGACGGACCTCTCCGAGCAGCTACAATATCTTGCTCCAGCCGGATGGATTTGGTGGACAGCATGTAATAAGGGACGTCATGTCGAACCCTCCAGTCGTGTCCTAATTCCCATTCGTACACCTTCTCCCTAAGATAGTACATGTCGTAGAATAGACCCGGAAGGAGGAACCGTCTGTGCTGGTACCCGATAGCTGCCTGGATAAAACCGGGATAGTTAGCTGCATCTCCCCATGGATATCTCTTTATCTGAAAAACAAAACAAGAAAGAGTAAAAGAGTAAAATAAAAAAAGAAGAAGAAGAAGAAGAAGAAAAGAAAAATCAGAAAAAAAGAAAGAGAAAACAAAAAAAGGGAAAATAATAAAAAAAAGAGGCAGCAACTTACCCAGTCCCAGCTCGAGTTGTTCAGCAGCTGCCGAAATATCACATTGTTGTTGAATATGATTTTAGCACCAAGCTCTAAGAAATTCTGCTACGGTTCCAACGGCGCGAGAATCAACTCAATCGGATGTCATTTGGACCTTGAATGGACCTCTAGAAGCCCGAAAACCCTAAAATCAAAGGTAAAGGCATGGCAGTAATTTACCTCGATCGACGCCAAATAGCTCCTCGTTGGCGTCGATCACCCCTAAATCGATATCAAAATGGCACGCACGGAAGGCCCTAATCGGTGTCAAAAAGGCACACTTCGGTACTAAAAAAGGGCACTCAGTATCGACGTGCCCCTGACTCAGGAGCCCCTTGGCCTATAAATATGGCACTTCCTCCCTCATTACCATGTATTTATTCTTATTAACATACATATAGTACCAATTCAACTAATTAATCTCTATCATGCAAAAATCCTTAAACTTGTCATACATTTGTGATTGAAAACTCATGAAAGACTAAAGATTTGAGGTAGGAATTTCTACCACATGTCAAATACCTATCTAGCATCATATAAAGAACATAAGCAAGCAAAAAGGATAAGAAAAACATAAGGCCCTTAACCATAGTAGGTTCGGCCACTCTTCGGAATAGGAGGAAGAAGTGTTTCCCTTTTCAATCAAATATATAATCATGCTTAAATAACACCCAAGAACACAAGTTAACACTCAATTCATTCTCATTTAGCCAATTTCAACATAAAACCCAAATTTCTCGTAATAAGCTAGAAATTCAAAATTCAAAAATAAAAGTAAAGGAAGTGTGTTTATGAGTACAAACCTCAAGTTAAGCTTCTACAAGCTTAAATAAAAGTTCTCTAGCCTTAAACTTTTCCCTTGTCCTTGGTAGAGGGTTCACCCACCTCCACATAAAGGGAAACCAAAAATCACAACTAAGAAAACAAGTAGAAGAAAGATTGGAGCATAAATGAGCATGGAGATGCTTAAAGAGAAATCAAAATCCATAAATTAGAAAGAAAATCATTAAAACTCTTACTTGACTAAGTAGAAAAAAAATCTCCAGTTTCCTTGAAAATAATCACCAAATATTACTACCCAAGCTTAAATCTCCAAGATTAATCACTTATTTAAGGTTTAATGAAGTGAAATTAGTGTGTTTAGTAAGTAGGAAATGAAGAAAATGTTTAGTAAGTAGGAAATGAAGAAAAATGGAGAGAAGGAGAGGAAGAAGAGGACGCCTAAAAGAGAGAAGAAGAGAAGAAAAAGAAAAATGGTTGCTAGATGGATAAGAGTTGACTTTTATAGTCATTAAGCGCATTTTAGTCATTTTCCACGACTTTCTTAAGAAGTTATAATTGGATGGTTAAGATTAAGTTAATGGTACTCTAATCTAATGGCTAAAAACATTCTTCGATCGATTTCTCTCAAAATATTATTTACTTCTACATAATTCTTAAATTTACTCCATAAAAATAATTTCTCAAATTCCTTAATTAAAAAAACACCATAATTCTCTATTCACTAATTATCTAAATTCTCCAAATAAATTCATTACTTATTTTCTATCCATAAAAATCATGTATGCATGCTCCAAAAATATTAAATAAATCATGTATGCATGCTCCAAAAATATTAAATAAAATATAAAATATAAAATATAAATAGTAATTTTTCAGACCGAAATAATATTGATTTTCAAACCATTGGTATTATTCATAGACCAGTAAACTACTATTTTAAACACAGAAAAAGAAGGGGTTAGAGTAAATGAGTAAGGAAGATTGAAAGTGACAAATGAATTTCACTTTCAACTTTTATAGAGGTTAGTGGGCCCATATTTTTGCCTTCGAGCCCGGTTGGCCCAAAGGTCTATTAAACTATGACCAACTCTCATGCTTAGCCAGCAACCCGCCAATGGCTAGCCGCCTAAGCAGGGGTAGACACACCGCTGGCCACAGGTAAGTTATCTTGTTTTGCATGCCACGACATAATTTTCACTAAATTCACGGGTCATACGCTCACGCTCTTCCAAGCCTAATCATGGAATTTCTAACCATAACCGACCAAAAACCCTCTTCCTTTGTGGTGTTAAAATGATTTTGTAGGTATTCCCCAAAGTGGAGCATGGCAAATTGTAAGTCCCCTGAGGCAAGAAAATCATAAGTCCCCTAAGGTAGGAAAACCAAAGCCCTTTAAAGAAGGTACTGTCCAAAAGACAACCTCCCAAAGGGGAGCATTTCAGAATTAAGCCGTCCAAAGTGGTGCACCAAAGCCCTTCAAAGAAGGCACTGTCCAAAGGACAACCTTCGAAAGGAGCATTTTAGAAATCAGGTCATCCAAAGTGGCGTACTCATTCATCAGTTGAAGTTGTCCCAAATGTCGAAACCCTAAAGCCGTCCCATGTGGTGCATCTCATTTCGCCTCTCACCGTCCAAAGGACAACCTCCGAAAGGAAGAATTTTAAGAAACTGGGTCGTCTAAAGTGGTGTACTCATTCATCCATTGAAGCCGTCACAAGTGGCGCACCCCTAAAGCCATCACAAGTGGTGCACCCCTGAAGCCGTCCCATGTGGCACATCTCATTTCGCCTCTCACCGTCCAAAGGACAACCTCTAAAAGGAGCATTCAGAAACCAGGTCGTCCAAAGTGGCATACTCATTCATCCATTGAACCCGTCCCAAGTGGCGCATCCATGAAGTCATTCCATGTGGCGCATCCTTGAAGCCGTTCTATGTGGCGCATCTCGTTCCGCCTCTCACTGTCCAAAGGATAACCTCCAAAAGGAGCATTTCAGAAACTGGTTCATCCCAAATGGCGCACTCATTCATCCGTTGAAGTCGTCCTAATTGGCACATCCCAAAAGTCGTCCCATGTGGTGCATCTCAATCTGCATCTCACGTCCAAAGGACAATCATTGCATTTTATCAAAGCTGCCGATTAGCGCAGTTAACCGTAGAAGCCGCCAATAATCACCCACCATAATTCGCCCACCTAATAATCGTGGTAATGGCAATTCACGTCAACAAAGCCGCTAAAATAGCACACTTCACTCATCAAAGTCGTTCAACACAAATCAAGTAAGTATTTTCTGACTTATGCATCTACTTTACACTTTAATGACATTTTGCTTAAAAAGCAAAATATTATCAAAGTGGGGGCTAACTATAGACACTCAAATTTTGCCCTTAAAAGGTTTAGTGATGATATATCATATTTTGTATAAAATAATATCAGGATTCTCGATCGCCCCGATTCTCGAACTAGCGTTTCATAGCTGAGATTATCTAGTGTTTAACCATTTTTTCTTTTTTAGGTTATCCTGTGTTTCGTGATGAAACCGAGCCCAAGAAGCGCGGCAGGCCCTCCCAGCACACTTTTCAGTGCACCATCTTGTTTCGCGAATCACTTTGTCCATTTTGGTAAAAGTAGACCCGATCCTGTTGCGAGGCTAGACATTGGCATTTCTGCCACGTCAACCCTAAATGGGGCCACTCACCCTCAAATGCCTATAAATAGACATTGGCGGCTGAGCCCAAAGGAGGAATTTTGGTAACTAAGGGGAAATTCTTGCATTTTTAAAAACTCAATCTAAAGATTCAAAGACAACTAGTGTTAAAATTTGATCTAAGTTGAGATTTTATTGCCTAATCAATCGAAAATCCCATTAGATCAATGAAAGATCCTAAAAACACATACCTTAATCTTGAATCTCGGACTATTGGATCAAGAACCAAGTGTTTGGGTTTCTTCATCCATTTTTTTAACAAATCTTCAAAGGAATCATCAAAGGTAGTTTCTGAGGACCTTAATCTTATTCCTTCATCTTTTTCTTTCTCTTTTAGGTGCTTGAACACTTCTTTTAGGTCTAGTTGAGTAGGAAACTGAGGATTAACCAATAAAGGATCTATGTGCCTCTGTGGCACATAGCCTGAGTTTGTGGCGCAATCCACTGCCTGTGGTGTGTGTCACAGCCTTGTGGCTCATGCCACATGAGCCCAGATCCTCTGTTCTTAACTTGTTCTTCATTTGAACCTTCCTAATCTAGGAAGGGCCTTGCGCCACTATGTGAGGCGCAGGCCACACCCATGTACGTATGCCATAGCCCCCTATGGTGCTAGGCCCTTCGGTTTAGAGTTTCAAAATGCTTAAACATCAATAAACGCCCCTTTTTTGGAGATTTAGTGATCAAGCTCCAACCTTAAAAGGTTTGGGATGCATATTTGGTCACAAATGGATAAAAAAATAAGAAAACAAGATTGAGAGCCATGATTGGTGAATTTAAATAAGAAAACAAGATTGAGAGCCATGATTGGTGAATTTGTTCATCATCCTTGATGAACATCAAGACCATGAGCTCAAATCTTAATTAACCATTTAAATTCATGTCTTTTAATTATTGTTATTTACTTTTCCAGCACTTTATCATTTTGCCTTTTTATTTCATGCCCTTTAATTTAATGCTATATGTTTGTTATTGTGCTAACCCCTTTTATTCATCAATCTTGTATTTTGTACTTGCATCATGCTTTCATTTTTGGTGAATGAATGAGTGTTGATTGATTGGGATGTACGTTTATTCTCCTGTGAATAGTGTTTATCTTTATGTTTATGTTGTTTGTTTAGATGTCGATTTCTTATTGTGCTTTGATGTGTTATTTTTGCAAAATATAAAGAGATCTTAATGGATCTTATTAAATGTTTATATGTAATAATTAGTTTAGGGAATTGGGAAATTTAGAGGGTAATGGGTAGATTGTAATAATTAGGGATGGTTTGTAACTCTTTTCTCCTCCCTCTTTCTTTGTGGTTGCTTTATTTTATGTCTTTATGCTTTTATGTCAATTAAATGTGTGTTTGACATAGTTTTCCAAAAATTGCATAAAAAGGATTTACATCTCAAATTTTAGTTAATAGCATATTACCAAATGATGAAATCTTTGGGACAACGAGGAGGCCAGTTTAACTAGGCAATAGGGGTGTCTAACACCTTCCCCCATCGTACCTAACTCTCGAACCTCGTCTCTGTTTAAAATCGAGTTAGTCGATTCCAAAGAATCAACTAATTCGAGTATTTTCGCTAATAAGGGTTTCAAATCCAAAAATAAAAACTCTTACCAAAGAAAGAGAACCATTTTTCGAGGATTAAATGAATAGGTTAATAAGGAAAATCGACTTTTAATAAAATGAACCAAGCTCATTCGATTTGATTCTTTCCAAATCAAACTTTTGGGAAAAATCACGCGTCCTCAGCACCTCCTATGCTCTTCATGGCCATGGTGATAACCTCCCACAATGAAGCATTCTAGATTTAAAGCCATCATTTGGCGCAAAGCATTTTATCAAAGCTGTCATTTGGCGCAGATAGTAGTAGAAGCCACAGACAACCACCTAGGCACACTGTGAATACCCAAATTTTGAGGCTCAAAGAGCCAGTTTTCCCGGACTGCAAACAATCCGGCCGGACCGGAGGCCATTCGGAAAGGAAAGTAAACCGAAAGTATGCCAATATGGTAATTTGAAAAACGTCCGGAAAATTACAGGAATCCGGAACTGGTCCCCGGATAATTTTTTGGAGGTCCGAAACTCCCAGAAAGCTTCCGGAGCGAAAAAATCAGTAAACCCAGCAGCCCCGACGGCTCAGGCCGCCGGCCGGCGGCCCAGGCCGCCCAACAATTCCGATCTTTTTTACCCTATAAATAGTGTCCCCGGCCTCAGTTGAGGCACTCAGTCTGTTGTTGACCGACGCTCCTTCTCCCCTACGCTCCTTGCGATTCTTTTACTGCTTTTTCTGCATTTTAGTTAGCTTTATTGGCTTTCTTCCTTTGTTAATTGGTCAGCTAATTTGAAATTATTAATATTTCCCTTAACGAGGAGCTTTAACCGCTGGAGTTAAGAAGGTGGCCGTCGATTAATTCAGGTACATAAACTAAACTCTGCCTAATTTAATTTTAGCACTTCAATATGCATGCTTCTCTTCTACTCCTAATTCTACAACTGCATGAATGCATTCATGTCATCATTAGGCAAATAAACTGCCTCAATTAAAAGATTTTAGGCTACATGCCCGGTTAATTAATAATCGTGGTATTAAAGCCTAGATCTGACAATATTGGCTTAAAGTACCTAGTCAATTAATGACTATGGTATAATCGCCTTTATTTCGAACAGTCCAGCTTAAGTGCAACTAATCAATAATTGTGGCTAAAAGGCCTTAATTAAACACGTTTTTCTTGGCAATAAATTGCCTACATTGCAAACCAATCAATCACTTTTGGTAAACAAATTGCCCAATCACTTTTGGTAAAACCCAGAATTGCCTATTAAGCTGCAGATTAATCTTTTTTTTAGCGACAAAATCGCTGTAAATCAGTTTTATTGCTTGGCTAAAAGCCTTGTCAAATAATTCACTTTTGGCAAATGAAATTGAGCCTCAAAGTCAGATCAATTTTTTGGCGACAATCGCCCAAGTCTCAAACATTTTTTTGGCAAGAAATTGCCTAAATCAATATTTTGGCCCTTTAAAGCCTTAACGAATAATGTCGAATTTTGGCAAGCAATTCAAGCCCAATCCAAACACTTCTTTGCCAACAATAAGTCCAATCAAACACTTCCTTTTTGGCGCAATGTAAATTGCCCTTAGATTCAACATCAATCAATTTTTCAGGCAAGAATGCGCCTAAAACAAACTGCGACGAAGCAATACACACACTCATGCATAAAGCATACCCATTCAGAAGCCCTTTTTTAAAAAGGCCTATCAAACTACGTTGAACTTTTGATCTTTCCCATTCAACACGGATAGTTACGTAGGGCAACGGTTCGGGATTTAACCCCCAGGCGCCAAGTCGAAAATCATTCAAAAACACTCTTTTTTTTGGGTCCACATTACATCATTACCCCTGCAACGAGCATTCATTCGATGGTTAGTTTATCAACCATTGACATAGTCTCGATTTCCACCTCGCGGTTCGTCAGTGTTAGACCATGGCCTTAAAACTTAGAGATAGATTAAGTCTAGTAATCTTAGTTTAATTAGAAATGGAGTAACTTAGGGTTTTCCCTTACTTTACCCTAAAATAACTTTAAACAGAGGTGCGGCGACTGCATACATTCACTGTGCACTTTCCGCCCTAGTCATATGCATCATTATGCTTGTGTTTTCGGGGGAGGGGCTTCACAGTTTGGCGCCGACTTCATGGCGGGACTACTTATTGTAATCTTTTTTGCATTAAAAAGTGGACTACATTGCCTGTGTAACACTAACCAGGTCCTTCTTTAGGCGTTTATCTTCACTATGTGCTCTTTGTTTTGCAGGGTACCCTAACATAAATCGAGTATTCTTTCTTTAAGAATACGAGGATGAGGAAATGTGGACCAATTTGTACAATTAATTTAAACAACATTTTCTAACTTGTTGATTTTATTTTGCACGATTGAGAATCCTTTTTCTCCATTGCATAAAAAAATTGAATTTTCAAATGACAAAATTCTTTCTTCTCTCTGTTCAAAACTTCTCGCAGTCTGGGATAGCAAGTAGCGCGTGATCGGGCAGGTCTCTGTTATTATGTTGACGGACAGCCAAAAGCGTTTCCTCGCCTGTTACCGGCCACAACCATCCCTAATCCTTTTGGGATGGCCCATGGGCATGCCGCTACTTGTTGGGAACCCACGCGGCAAAAAACTCTTTGTTTTCACGATCGTTGGGTTAGGTATATCCATGTTCAAGGTTCAAGCGGTCCCTTTTTATTAAACCGATTCTTCTATTGTGTTTCATAGCCTATAGAACCTTACCCCTTTAGGACTGCTAGTGGCACCCAATGATGTAATCATATCATAAACGGATTATGACGTGATGGTTGTCGCCGCATTCATGACATGTATCATCACATTAAGAGGAACACAAAATACCCTTTGTTTTAGTCCCATGCCACAGCTGTGGACACAAGAGATGATCTACCTCAGCCCTACCCACTAATACGCCTAATCCATCTACCTTTATGCCTATTAGGTCACCCCCTGTTCACAGTGCCAGACATCAGTGCCAGTTCGACGCCCTACAGCTACTATCAACCGACCCTCAGCCAGCCTTCACCGAGCCCTACCCACCCAGCTTTCACCTACAACTCCTACAACGCCTACCTGCATCAATGGCTATCACTCACTGACATCCAAAACCTCATTGAACAGACTGGAGGCCAGGGATGGAGCGGCCAGAATGAATGAGGCATCTGGCTGCCCAAAAGGAACTGGCCTTTGATAGCTGAAGCTGCCCGCTCACATGGGAAATGGGAAATCGCGGGCTTCCGTCGGGCGGGAAGTGGATCCTGCTACTCCCAGAACCAGGCGTCTTGGCTGCTGAACCAATGAAACCCTTACCCTTTAACGCTTGCGACTTGGAGCGTGCCCTCCAAGACTGCTTTTCTGAGCTGCGACAGCTGCCAGAAAATGAGAGAGGAAACTAGACACCTCCTTAGAAAGATCTATCACTGGCTCCAAGACCACACAAGGAAGGGTTGGGTAGACATGGACTCCTGTCCTTGCTTCCCCGACAGCAAGACTGCCCACAAAATTCAAAATTGCCCCAGACATGGCACAAATTTGATGGAAACCACGTTGTTCCTAAAACTCATTTGAAAAAATGTAATGTGGGGTTGCCTTAACCCATTTGGATTTGAGCAATGACGGCTCCTTGCCTGCAGTGTGTGTCCAACCAATCTCTGACTGGTGCTGCTTTGAGGTGGTTTGTCAGTTTAGACCGCGCATCCAAATGCAAGACCTGGCGAGGCATCATCGTGCCCCAAGCGCCATTTAATTCACAAGGTATCACTGACAATTATTGGAGGTGGGATCGTTACTCCGGAGAAGACGAGCTAGAAAGCCACCAAAACAAGAAGAAACAATTGATAACCTGTCTTTCCTCGTTCGCTTACGAGGTAGGAGGGCCAAGGCCTGCCTAACATGATTAATCTGGCGCCTTCTGAAGCCCAAGAAACCAAGGTAGGCCATAATAATAAAGAACCTGGCGAGGCCCTGCTCTACCAACAACAACTAAGGAACCCAAGTAACCTACCAACGTTTCAGTCGCTCCATTGCCACTGCACAAAGGTAAAGAAGCAGTTTGATTCAAATGGGGCAACTAAAAGAAGACTCAGCGAACCTCAAAGTACAAGCAAAGCCCTTTTAGCCACAGCTAGCAAATCCACGACAGTGGCCAATTCAATCCACCCCACTAAACCCTTTACGTTGTGCGGGCGGACCATGGAGAAATGGAAGATCAGTCCAGAAGTAGACATATACTTGATCTCGGGATGCCAATCCTGTTTGGTATCCGAGAGTCTCTCTCAGAGAGAATCTCTTCTCTTTTT
>NW_023591244.1:82045-104758 GCF_014843425.1 Jatropha curcas | reverse complement strand
TGTGCTATTTTGGCACGGGGTGTGCTTTCAAAGGTAGGTTGTTTCCTCAGCAAGGTCAGACGAGGGGCCACGGCCTGGTTTGTGCCATCTAGCACGGGCGTGCTAACAATCCATTCCCATTCAAACATGTTGCTTCTATTAATGTTGAGAAATTTTAGGTGTTCCTTCAAGTTCTTTCATAGCACTTGTTAAAGCAACGCGTCATGGAGCTCTTTTTAACTTGTTCTTGAATGTGTAAGGACATGCGTTGCTCCATACTTTCTTTGGACGACTCCTTGTAATTGGTCCATTAGGGAAGTGCTAATGATTGCCAATTGTGGGTCCCTTGTTCCCTTGAGCTCCATAGGTGGTTTGGTTGGTGGTGTGATTCGTATCACCAACAATAGATGGCCTGCCTGCATGGTACTAACATCACACAAAAATCTCATCTTTGTACCATTCAAATGGGAATGCACAAGCACCTGGCCGTGTCACCTTCCCTCTCCACCATCATTCAACCATTGTAATCTATGAGGTAGGATGTTTAAGAACATGCCAAATTCAACTATTTCACCATACTCACCACTAGCAACATTAGTTGCAACTACCCCCATCAATAAGTAAAGCAAGCACACTTTCCATGTATCCAAGGCATCTAGTGTGAAATATGTTCTCACGATTGTTCAAGCTCTCCTCCTTTTAACATGCATTTCAAAACTTGGCCTAACAACCAGAGATTCTCCAACGTTCAGCAAACAACAAGTTATGCTCATCCTTTCATCTGAATTATCATTATCAACATCATGCAAATGAGGCATATCATCACAATCACTACATTCAGATTCAGAACTAACATTTCCATCTTCGCCTAACAATCATAACCCTTTTATTAGACATTGAGATGCAATATTGCCCTTTTTCCTAAACACTTAAAGCAATTTAAATTTCTCTAGCAGAGGTTTATTAGAGTTTAGAAGTACCTTTGTTTCCTTTGAATGTAGTTTGGGCAACCTCTTTAACCTTCGAAACTAGATTCCGTTCTTTGGAAACTAGGACCTTTGAAATCTCTCTTCTCTCCTCCTTGGACCATTTGCGGTTCCCAAAGTATTGTGGAATATTTGTTGGGTAGACTTTCCCTTTTTCTGCCTTTTCTAGACTTCATTGGCCATATCTACCATCTCTTTCTAGTGTTATCAATAAAGCGATACATCTCCAACAAGCATCAGCAATATCGCTATTTAGACCTCCAAGGAAATCGTGACATGTGTAATCTTGGACATCTTCCTCAATCTTGGCTCTTGCCATGCAAATTCTTCCATCTCCTTATAGTTACTCTTCCACGCTCCTCCCCTCTTGCACCATCCTTGCTTAGTTTGTTGTGTAAATCCCTTAAAGTAAATGAGCATGGACAAACTTTTGGTGCATTAATTCCTTCATGATCTCCCATGGTGGTACGCGGTCGGCATCCCCCTACTTCTTTCTTTTTAGTAGCAATTGTTCCCACCAAAACATAGCATATCCTTTGAACTCCACAGCTGCAAGATGGGATTTCTTCTCCTTAGGGAATAATTATGGCATTTCCAAAGATTTGTTCTACCTTTCTCTCCCATTCAAGGTATTCTTTAGCATTTTGTTGCCATTTTGAATTTGGGATCCTCATTTTGATTGCTCCAAGTCTCCATCAATTTTATTAGGTAATTAGTAATCTTCAGTTTCCTCATTATCATGGGTTTGAAATTCTAACTGGGACGGGCTCTAGTGGCATTGAGCTTGTGAAGCCTTCATCTCTTGCCAATTCGTTCCCTCATGTTCTTTGAAAAGAGATTGTTTGAAGGTTTCTAAATGTCCTTGGATAGATCCTATGAACACTTTAGGTTGAGATCTCTAATGGGAATTTCCATCTCCGTTACCAATCTCCAGATGTGCCTGAACTCATGGGTTAGTATTCAAGAATTTAGAAAACACGAAAAAGATTTGGAGTTTAGTGATAAAGCACTCCCTCACGTGTTTTACACTCGCGTCAATCACTCCTTGCAAATCCTCCAATTGTACTTTCAGAATTTTTAGGCCCACCATATCATCTTCAAAAGCACGTTTAGAAACACAAGTTGAAATAAACCTTAACAAAAAGAAACGTAGCACAATTCTAGAAAAGAAAAACTCAAACAAAATTGAATGGTAGCACAAGAAACAAAACAATGTTTACTGTACTTGATTATTAATTAGAGTTGTGGGAACAAGGCAAATAGCAACCCTAACCAATATAAATGAAGCAAAGATAGCACACAAACAAGAAATATGAAACTAGATTAAAAGAACAATTTAGGGATTATAGTGTATGAATTTAGTTTACTACAAAGCAAAACCCAAATATTGGAACCTAATTAATGTCTACCCAAATCAAAGCAAGCAAACAAAGAAAACCCAGAAAAAATTTTTTCTTTTTTTTTTAAGGTACTGTAGCAAAGTTTTGCTTTCTGAGTTCCGTTAGCAAAGTTACCTGTAGCAGACGTGCTTTGGCCTTGTATTCCTCACTTAACCCACAAATGTGGACCCAATTTAGGTAGGGTAGGCCTAACAAGGATAAGTGGATGGTTGTGTTCTCATCCCAATTTCAATTTAGGAGGGTTAATGACGTAATATTTAGGTTGGTCCAACAATGACGTTTGTGTCTCCCCAATTCAACTTAGGTAGGTAACCCAATAATGAATTTTGTGTTTCTCTCCAAATTCAATTTAGGTAGGGTAATGGTTTTATATTTAGATATCCAGCAATGACTTTTGTGTCTTCCCAATTCAACATAGGTAGGTATGACTTTAACAGGATTTGGACTTTACCTCTCAGGTTTTTTTTTTTTTTTTTTTTTCATCAACAAAGATTCAAGAAGAACAAACAAATCTCTAGATTTGGTATTTAATAAACTTATAAATTTCTTAAATTAACGTAATCAATGATTTTTTTTGTTTTTTTGTTTTTTGTTTTTTAATAAACAAAACAAACAACAAGAAGATCCAAAGAGGGGAAAAACTCAGATCCAAGAACATCTAAAAAGAAAAAAAGTCCAGATCCCAAAGAAGATCTAAAAGAGAAAAAAATCCAGATCTAGAATGAAAGCAGTAGTATTAAGATTAACATCAAAGGAAATCCAGCAAATAGAAAAAACTCAAATTCCTAACTTAAGATAACAGAACTTACCCCAAAACTTTGATTTGGCTCTGATACCAAATGATAAGGAACCGGAGATCGGGAATTTCAAAGGAATGGGAATATAAGTTTACCTCTATGCACCCCACTGTTTATAAGGAACCGGAAACACCAATAATCTAGATTAAAAACGCTCTATGGCACCCCCGTTATAAAGGAACTGGGTAACATCAATAATCGAGGCAAAGAACAAAAGATAAACGCCACAACGGTTGATAAGTTTACCTTAATTTCTCTGATGCAATTAGAGGATAGCAAATTCTCACAAATCTCTCTAATCAAGGAAAGAAACATGCAAGAGGCATTGAACCCAATCTGTCTTTGATTCAAAATTATGGCCCAAAAATCTCGTTTTACATCTTAAGGAGGCTATTTATATGCCTCAAAACAACCCTAAATTTAAAGGAAGAGTATCTAAACTAGGCTTGCCCTTAAGGCAAAACACATGGGCTAACTATTACACACAAATAGAATCATTCCAACCCAAAAATAGAAACAACTTAAAATGATTGGGCAGATTGCATGGCATATATAAAAATTAGCCCAAAACAACTTTAAAAACAAACACTATAAAGCCCATATCCCTTACATGTAATTTAGGACCAAAACAAGCAACAAGAAATAAGAACACGTCCAAGCCCACATCCCTTACATATAGCATGGCTAGAGTGTGCTACCAACCAACAAGACCACATGTCTCCAACATATGTAAGAAGCTTAGGTTTGCCTTCAAGTTCCACATAACACTTGTTTAAATTGCCAACATCATGAAGCTCTTTGTGAATTTGGGCTGAAACATATAAGGATATGGGCTGCCCCATATCTCTTTGCTTGGGACTTCTTTGTTAATGGCCCACTTTAGGAAAACACTTAATGATCTCCTATCTTATTCTCCTTTTGCTCCCTTGAAGCGACTCCATGGTTTGAGTGATTGGTTGATCCATATCAATAAGGCTTTGCGTTGGATTCGCTTATCGCTCCCCAATAAAAAGGGGATTTGCTGAATTCGCCTTTATTTAATGCTCAAATCTTTTCCAAAATTTGATATGAAAATCAGGCTATTTGGGGCAAATTTCAAATTTGCCAGAGCAAGCATCGCATATAAAACAGCATTTTACCGTTCCATGTGACAGTATGAATGGAATGTAATTTTATTCGCGTCTCAAGAATCGGGCTCCCTCTGAATTTCAGAAGATTAATGAATGATAATCTTCACTCCAATATACGACCTTTTTCGATAGTCTATATTGATGACGTATTAATTTTTTTCAGAAAATATAGAAAAAACATTTTTAACACTTAAATATTCATCCAATATAGGCCGCAACAATGGCTTACGGTCGTTTTTCTTGCCAAAAAAAGATAAAACTTTTTTTCAAAATGCTAATTCGTTTTTTAGGACCATAATATTTCAAAACCAGGACTATTATTCCTATTAATCGTGCTATTGAGTATTCAGATTTAAATTTCCTGAATTGAAATTTTTAAAGACCAAGACTCAACTTACTAGCGATTTTTAGGGAGCCTTCATATGTCAGTTGATTTTATCCTTTATTGGCTCAAGATGCAAAGCCATTATTTGGAAAGGCTAAAAGAAAACGCCAACCTGTCTAGACAGAAAAGCATACCATTAGCTGTTAAAAGAAAATAAAGTCAAAGTTATTAAAACAATTCCTTGTCTGGCCATACCCACATCCAGATGCTTTTAAGATAGTGGAAACTGACGACATTCCAACATGGCTTACGGAGGGAATCCTAAAACAGCGCCTAGATCAAAAGGAATCATTAGCTATGCTTTACTAGTGGTGAGAGTCTGGACTGGCCCACGAATCAACTACTCGACAGTGAAGGAAAAACCCAAGGCCGGCCACTTGAAGACTGGCAATGATGATGATTGAGTTGATGAAGGAAGTTTTACAAACCGAGATGGGACCAGTTACTAGTTTACCAGGCGCAGTTCTTCAACATGCGCCCAAAGTTTCAAGAGGAGAGCTTAGAAACAAAGATGCCTGTACTTGACAAGGTATGCCTTTTGATTATTGATAGTGGAAGTTACACTAATGTAGCTAGTTTTGAGGATGGTGCAGAAATTGGGTTTTACATGTGTATAGCACCATGGCCATATAAGCTTCAATGGCTAAATTGATATTGGGTTCTGTTGAGAGTAAATAAGCAGGTTGAAGGAGCCATTCTCCATTGGATGTACAAGGATGAAGGTCACTGTGATGTAGTACCTATGGCTAGCTGGGCATTATTCTTCTAGGCCGCCCATGGCAATTCACAGGCGGAGTCCAGCATGATGGGTATACACCAACCGGTTCTCCCTTACCTATTTGGTAAAACATTTGGTTTAGCTCCTTTGGACACCACCAGAGTCTATTCTGGACCCAAAAGAGGGATATTAGAAAGTGAGTGGGCAAGTGATTGTATTCAAGGGGGAGGGAGAAAAATAAGATAAAGAAAAAAGGGGAAAAAGAGGCCAAGAAGTGAAAAGAAACAATGGAATGCCCATTTGGTGAGTGAAACAACAATTAGAGGGAAGAAAGAAACAAAACATGTATGTAAGAGAAAGAAGAGATCCGCAGTTAGTGTTAGTGAGGGTAGACCCCAATTCTAATGATTCCGGTTTTAAGGAAACTTTGCTTAATTTGACTAACATTGACCACTTCTTCTTTGCCTATCTAGGTTTTGTTTCTTTGTGCAGGAGGTTTTCTGATGTATTTCCTTTGATGAAATGCCTAGCGGACTTGCCAACTCTTCGAGGGCATTTGAACATCAGATTGACTTGTGCACTGAAGCTACCAATTCCTAATAGGCCAGCTTATTAGGAGCAAAAAAAATATGGAGACTAAGGAGTTGCGGTGCCAAGTTGATGACCTGTTTCTAAGGGATTTGTGATCGAGAGTATGAAAGCCCATGCAGTTCCTGTATTACTTGTGCCTTAAGAAGGACGGTTCTTGGAGGATGTGTTGTTGACTGCCGAGCTGTTCAATAAAATCACAGTTAAGTATCGCCCATCCCAATTCCTAGGCTAGATGATTATGCTAGACGAACTGCCATGGTAGTAAAGTACTTTTTCTAAAATTGACTTATGAGTGGATATTCATTCAAATTAGAATTGAAGTTAGGTGATGAATGGAAAATTGCCTTTAAGGACTAAATTATGGTTTATATGAGTGGATGGTTATGCCATTTTGGTCTAACTAATGCACCTTAGTACTTCATGAGATTAATGAACCATGTCTTACGTGGCTTTTCTAGGCAAAATTTGTTGTTGGTTTATTTTTGATGATATTACTGATTTATTAGCCAATCTATTGATGACCATATTGAGCATGTTAGGGTTAGTTATTGATAACTTTGAGAGCGAAAAGTTATATGCTAAAGCTACAGAAATGCACTTTTTGCATTAGATTAGGCTTTCGTTTCTTAGTTTTTGTTGTGAGTGCAACAGTGGATTGAAGTTGATGGAGGAGAAGGTTCAAGCAATTCGGGAAATGGCCGATTCCCTAAATTATATCTGAGAGTGAGGGAGTTTTCCATGGGCTTTTGGCAAGCTTCTATCGGAGGTTTGTAAAGGACTTCTCTATATAGCAGCCCCACTCACAGAGGGTGTGTAAAGAAGGAAGTTGGGTTCGAAAGGGGGAAGCACAACAAAGGGGTGTTTTGATTACTTTGAAATCTATCTTTGTTTTGCCTTCCTTATTATTAGTTTTACCTGACTTTGATAAACATTTGAGATTGATGTGACGCTTCTGGTGTAGGCATTGGTGCAGTTCCTGATGCAGAGAGAGAAAGCCTATTGCTGTATTCAGTGAGAAAACTCAAATGGAGCGCAACTCAACTATTCACCTATGACAAGGGAGCTATATGCCCTAGTGATAGGCTTGGAGGTATTGGCAACATTACTTCACCCAAAGAATTTTTCATACACACTGACCATGAGTTCTTTTAAAGCACCTCAAAGGGAACAAGGTAAGTTGGAACAAGAGACATTGGTTAGTGGGTTGAATTTCATTTGAACAGGTTCCTTTTGTTGATTAAATACAAGCAAGGAAAGAAAATATTGTGGCGATGCACTTTCTAGGAGGTATGCTTTTAATTACTACTCTTAATGCTAAGTTGTTAGGGATTGAGGCATATAAAATCCTTGTATGTGATGATTGATGACTTTGTCTTATTTGGAGTGCATTGTGAACATGGGGCCTTTAACAAGTTCTTTAGGCATGAGGATTTTATTTAAAGGAAAATAAACTTGTATACCCCAAATGTTCATGCGTGAATTGCTTGTGTTAGAGTCACATGTGGGGGACTTATGGGCCATTTTGGGGTTCTTAAGACATATGATATACTTGCTGGAACATTTTCTTTTGGCCACATATGGGGTAGAGATGTAAGAGAACACTGTATTTTGGTGTGTGCACTAGCATGTAAGAAGCTAAGTCTTAAAATCTATGCTCATGGCCTTTATATGCCTTTACCTGTAACCTACTTTGCCTTGGGACTGATGTTTCTATGGATTTTGTGCTTGGATTGCCAGAACAAAGCGTGGTAGGGTAGTTATTTTGTTGTTGTGGACAGGTTTTAGTAAGGATGGCCAATTTCATTGCATGCCATAAGAGTTGATGATGCTGTGCCATGTTTGCTGAGTTGTTTCTTCAGGAGTTGTGAGATTACATGGGGTGCCGCGCACCATTAGTCTCGGATCGTGATGCCAAATTCCTTTCTCATTTTTGCGTGTTTTATGGGGTAAGCTTGCGACGAAGTTACTCATACTCTACTACTTGTCAATCCCCAGACAGATGGCCAGACTTGAGGTAATCACAGAACTCTAGTACTTTAGCTTAGAGCGTGGGGGTGGTTAAGAATCTAAAACCCTGGAGATTGTTTGCCTTTCATTGAAATTTGCTTATTAATAGGTCATACTCTTCTAGTGGTTATAGTCCATTTGAGCTGTGTATGGTTTTTAATCCTTGTGAGTATACTTGGATTTATCCCTTTGCCTTTGAGTGAAATTGCTAACTTGGATGGGTGAAAAGAAGGCTGAAATTGGTCAGGGAGATACATTGCTAAAAGCCAGGGCTCATTATAGACATGAAGGAACAAAAGCTATGCTGACCGTGCCCAAATAAGGGGAAGGAGGGTGTGGTCTTTCAAACCTGGAGATTGGGTTTGGCTTGCACATGAGGAAGGAAAGATTTTCCCAAACCAAAGGAAGGGAAAGCTTTGCTGCCCGAGGTGATTGGGCCTTTTCAAGTGTTTGGAGAGGGTCAATGACAACGCCTACAAGATTCATCTACCAGGTGAGTAATGACATGTCTGCTACCTTTAATGTTTCTGACCTTTCCTCCATTTGATTATGATCAAAATTTGAGGACAAATCTTTTTGAGGAGGGAGGGAATGATACGGATCGAAGGGAGCAAGATTTGAAGGATCCCCTAGCTCTACCGGTGAACAGGCCAATCACAAGAGCTCGTGCAACCAAGCTACGAGCAGCCTTGAATGCATTTGCTCAAGAAAAATTGCATTGGAGCTTCCAAGATTCATAATTATTTGCAAGATGTTGAGATTGAACTTGAAGAAGCACCAAGGCTTTTTATGGTGCTTTGAGGCAATCCAAAAGGCTGCCTTGTTGATAGTTTACATGATTCTTATACTTAGGCAAATTTATGAGGATGTTATTTATATGAAGCTTAAGTATGGGTTGTGTTAGGGCCTGTGGCCCATTTGTTCCTGTTTTTTGTTTAAATTCTTTTTTAGGTGGAACTTAATTAAGTATTGTTAAGGCTGGTTGGCTTTATTTGTCCAGAGTTGGGGCTAGCCCTAGATTAGTTTTATGTTTCAGTCAGGCTGTGTTTTTGATTAGTTAGCTTGGACTTGTATTTAAATTAAGCCCATTTGGGCAACATTAGGTTTAGGCCTGGGCTAACTTAAGTTTAATTAGCTTAGAATAGGGTTACCTTGGTTATTTATATTGTGTTGTAAGAGCTGCACGACAGTCCAATATCAAATTTAAATCAAAACAACACGTATTTGTTTCTTTGTTCTTCAAAGAGCAGACCGTGTTCTTCATCTTTGCATTTGATTAGAACCCATATTTTCCTTAGTAAGCTTTGTGAAGTTCTACAAGGATTAATTGCGACCCCAAGAATTTCAGAGTTGTTTTCAAGAGTACTTGAAGGTAAGTTTCTGATTCTTGTTCTAAATTTCTTGTTTCTTCTTCAGAGTACTTGGGATTAAAGGGATTGCCGGTACTTCTATGATTGCATGCTTTCTGGCTAGATTTCCTTGTTGATTGCAAGGAGTACTGTTTAATTTAGCTAGGGTCGTATTATCTAGTATCAGAGCAACTGTAGGTTGTGGTTTTCAATCTAATTTCCCAAAGGGGCAGATTCCACTTCAAAAAGGTTAAAGAGGCTGTCCAAACTCCAATCAAAAGCAACAAAGGTAAACTTCTAACTCTTACAACCCCTTCTAGAGGAAATTAAATGTTTTAAATGTTTGGGAAAGGGCATTATGCATCTCAATGTCCTAATAAAAGGGTTTATGCATTGCTAAAGATGATGGGAATGTTAGTTCTTGAATGTGAATGTAGTGATTATGATGATATGCCTAATTTAATTAATTAAACATGGGAGAAGCTATTGGTTGGCCTAGGCGTGCTTTTGAATATGCATGTCAAAAAGAGGAAAGCCTTGAGCAACGTGAGACATATTTCACACTTAGATGTTTGATTAGTGGAAAGTGTTTGTACTCTTATTTATTGATTGGGGGTAGTTGACTAATGTTGCTGAGTGAAACATGGATAAACAAACTGAACTTAACTTTGTTCTCAAGCATCCTAGCCTTTTATAAGTTGCAATGGTTGATGATTGTGTGAGAGGTGAAAGTGGACTCGACAAGTACCTGTGCCATTTTCTATTGGAAGTATTGGAAGATGAAAATTTATGTTGAGATAGTACCTATGCAGCTGGCGCATTTATTGTTGGGAAGACCATGGCAATATGATAGAAGAAGCCACTTCATGATGGATTCCATAATCGATACTCTGTTGATTTCATAAGGGGAAAAAAGGTGGTTCTTGTACCATTATCACCTCAAGAAGTTTATGGAAGATCAAAAGAAAAGATACTTTGAGAGAGAGGAGAGAGGTTTCGGCCTTTGAGAAAAAAAGCAGAGTGAGATTTTCAAGAGAACAAAAGAGAGAAGATTAGTAAGACTGAGGGAAAAGAGGCCACAAAAATAACAAAACAAATCAATGGCCCAATTGTGAGTGAAAAACAAAGAGAGGAAAAAAAAAGGAAAACAAACCTTTTATGCAAGAGCTGGGAACATTAAGTTTGCTTCTAAGGATACAAAGAGGTTTTATTTGCTGAAACTAACACTAACCTGACAGTTGCTTTCTATGTTGTTTCTATTCCAGGTACCGAGGAGGCTGTCCACCCAGCATTGGTATTCCGTTCAATAGTTCGCATTCCGGAATAGCCACAACACGCCTTCACAGCTTCAATAAGCCTTTTTTAAGGTCTTAGAACACTGAACCAGGAATAGCAAACAGGGGTACAGATCGGAACTTAGTCTTTGCATTAAATTGGAGAAAAACTACTTAGCCATAGTAACTATGTTCAGAAAGGGAGAAGAGAGGAGATTTTAAAAGCCATAGAGAGAAAGCACCCACTAGTTTTTTTATTTTATGGAAAGTTCTAATTGCTTACAAGGAAAGAGAGCTACATATTTATAGGCAAAGGAGCCTTTATCCTACGTAATCTAAAGGAGCCAATGAGAAGATCCCAGTGTGGATCTTATCTAACCTTATCTTAAGTATCTCGAGAGCCCAATCGTGACAAAGCCACGTGGCAATCTTATTCTTTCAACATAATAATGCAAAGGGAATCTTATCCTAAGACATAATAATGTGGGAGGGGCCCACGAAGACACACACATTTATTTCAACAAAAGACATTACCATTAGTACAAAAGGGAAAGGGGACAAGGATGGGATGCATCACCATTCCACTTTTTAGACCCAGGGACTTTGTTGATGGTGTCGATGTTCGGAATAGTCTTTCATCTGAGCCACCAGAAGGAATGTGATTCATAGCTCCCAGCGTGGTCGTTTGGTATTCCAGCAATCCACGTGTTTATGATCGTCTTCAGGATCATATTCAGGAACATCATCAAGTTCAGAGGAGGGCGTTGGAGAGTGCATCTGTTGAATTCGTGTGGATTCGTCTTGGAAGGGAGTTGCTTCAATCATGTTGAGAATTGAGAATCTTTGAAACTCTGAGCCAAAGTGGGCCAGGTGGTCCAGGTGTCAGCAGAGGTCCAGGTGTTCAAGTTCTGCATAGTAAAATATTTTTTTGGAATCTGTGTCAAGTCTGTGCATGCTAAACCATGGGTCTGTGGTCATGTTCTGTGGAATTTATTAAATTGAATTTCCATGGACTAAACAGTGCATGTTGGTTAATGGTTAAAGAGGATTCTTCAAAACGACAAGGGGAGATTTTTCCAGTGGGTCACAAGTGGTAACAATGGTTCCTGAGGAATCATATTGTCGTCTTAGAACAGGATGGCCATTGTAGTTTTAGCTTTATTTTGAAAATTCAGGGTGAGTGAACAGATTATTTTGGTTGATCCAAGCTCTTGAGTTTGTATTTGCCATGAAAGCAATGTTTTCAAACAGTTGGAAGAATTACCAGGCAGGATGATATGGTTTTCTTCTTTGTGTTAGAAACCAAAAGGAGTTTGGAGAGTGGAATTTCTACAGGAAGATGATAAAGGGTGGTTAAGGACACCAAAGGTACCAAAACTCATATCTGTGTGAGGGTGACCGGATCCCAGGATCGGGAATCAAAGGAATGAGATGTAAATTCGCCTCTAGGCACCCCACGTTTATAAGGAAACGGAAACACCAATTAATCGAGATTAAAAGCTCTATGGCCACCCCACTTATTAGGAAACGATGAAACACCAAATAATCGAACAAAGGAACAAAGATAAAACGCCACAAACGAGTTGATTAACGTTTACCTTAATTCTTGATGCAATTAGAGGAAGCAATCTCTCACTATCACTCTAAGCAAAGGAGAACAAGCAAAGCTTGAACAAATAAAGTTTTATCAATATCTTCAAAAGTTTCTTGTTTACAAAGAAGATGAGAGTATTTTTATACTAAGAACCTAAAAACAAATGGGCTAACCTAATACAAAAGACCCATTTTAACAAAAAGCCCTTACAAGATAACAAAAAGAACTAAGCTAAATAAAAGCATAAAAACACATTAAAAACACGTCCAATGTCAGTGTCTAGCACGTCTTAGGGCGGGGGCTATATGGCAACGGGCGTAGCTTCTCTATATATGGCACGGGCGTGCTTCTCTAAGCTTCAAGAGTCAGACTCTAGCATGGCACTGTAGCACGGGCGTGCGCTGTAGCACGGGCACTGTAGCACGGGTACTGTAGCAGCATGCTTTTCTCCACTTTAAGAGTCAGAAGCTTGCACGGTCCAAGGCGTGCGCAGTAGCACGGGCACTGTAGCAGGCGTGCTTTTCTCCACTTAAAGAGTTAGAGGCTTGCACGGTCCAGGGTGTGCGCAGTAGCACGGCCGTGCTGATACGGAATCGATACCACTCAACCATAGATCTTAAGGAAGCATGGGGAACACCTAAGTTTCTCACATTAATGGAAGCGCATGTTGAGATGGAATCTGAAATCCCGGCATATGGCATGCCCTGGCCATACTAGAGCCTAACTTTAGCATAATAAGTTAGCCCATTTTTGTTAGTTTTGAGTTGTAATGTTGTTAATGGATTGGGCCACCCTTTTATTTCTTATCCTTAGTTGGTTTGGATTAATTATTCCTTATCCTAGATTTTTGGGTGCCATAGAGGGGAGCTTATTCTAGATCTTTGATCTCTTCCAAAACTTGTTATAGAGTTCATGGAATTTATTTCCATAAGGTTCCGCGTCAGTCTTATCCTTAGTTGGTTTAGATTAGCTAAATCCTTATCCTTAGCTGATTTAGATTAATTATTCTAAAATCCTTTAAGGATCAGGACCTCTTAGATTTAGTATAAATAGCTTGTTATATTGTACAATATTTCAACATACAATTATTCAATGAAATAGAATTTTCTTCAACTTCATGCTTAGGCGTGTTCCTTGCTTTAGAGAGTGTGTGAGATTGCATTCTTCTAATTGCATCAAGAATCAAGGTAAACTTATCAATTTTTTGTGGCGTTTATCTTATTCTTTTACTCTATTATTATTGGTGTTCTTGCTTTCTTTAAGCTTTGGGTGCCATAAGAGGGGAGTTTTAGTTTGATCCTTGGATCTCTTCCAAAACTTTGTCATTAGAGTTCTTGGAATTAATTTCCATAGGGTTCCGCAATCACGTGCGACTGTAGCAACTCCAACTTCACATGGCCTTCCCAACAATATAAAGAAGCCTAGGAATGCCTTCCTAAGTTCCCACACAACGCTTATGCATGCAAGATCATGAAAAGCTTATGTAACTGTGGTGAATATATAAGGACATGGCTGCCCAATATCACTTACATGTTTCCGTGTATTGTCCCACATACGGAAGACTTGGATCGTATCATTCCCCTTTTCCTCAAAAGGTACCTTTCTGCTTGCCAGAATCCGACCACTTCTTGGAATCCATGCCTTTTCCTGTACTCTTGTTCTCCTTTTTAGACCATATTGAACTCCATTGGTTGCTAGAACTTGAATATGCCTTTGCAACTCCTTTGTCTCCGTCCATTGGATTGCTTCTATAGGCTGGTCTATTTGGAATGGTTGAGGCAGGAATGAAGTCAATTTGATGTTCTATTCCTCTTAAAGGTGGGGAATCAATAGGTAACTCATTAGGAAAGACGTCAGAAAATTCCTGCAACATAGAAACAACCACGAAAGGCAAACTATCAAGGTTAATGTCAGCATTAGAAAATAAAACCTCTTTGAACCTAAGAAGCAACACGGGCGGCCTCAAGGCGATAACACTCTTAACCTCTCTAGCTCTCGCATAAAAGGTTTGTTTCTTTCTCTCTTCTCTTGGTGTTTCACTCACCATTGGGCCATTAATTTGTTTTATATCTTTTGTGGCCTCTTTCTCCTCTTTTTCTTCACTCTTTTCACTCTTTGGTTCTCTTGAACTTGAAGCCTCACTCCCATTTTCTCTCAAAGTTGAGGTCACCTTCTTAGGTAGCTTCTTTTGGTCATTATATACTCAAATTCTTGCAAAGGATCAACAAACACACTTGGCAAAGATGGATTAGGATCATTGATGGTCAAACAAACTTGTTTGCTCAAAGGTACAAATTTAGGTTGAATTTGTTTTTCCTTTTCTTCCCCTTCTTTCTTTTTACTTGCACTCAGTATATTTTCACTCATTTTATTTTCACACTCTTTTTCTTTATTGACAGCCTCAAAACTCATCTTTTGCTTTCCATATTGGTCTTCATACACTTCTTTTGAGGAACTTTCATAACTTCTTTTGAGGAAAATGATCTTGGACCAGTCATCCACACACATCCTTTGTGAATGAATCCTATTGAGGTAATCACAAATTTTTCCTTCCCTTGCACCCTTCCTAACTTATTGTTCAAAATTCCCTAAAGTAATGATTAAGTATTATCGACCTCTCAATCTTCAGCGTGTTTTGAATTGAAATCTAGTTGGTGTAGTACTAGGACGAGCTCTCGTTGTATTAGAGTGTAGGGCGATTTTAATCTCCTTCAACTCCTTTCTCATATCTTGGAGGAGACTGTTGTGGGTTTGAAACTCCTCTTGAATGGACTCCATAAAGAGTTTAAATTGGGGGTCTTGGATTTGACCTCCATCTTTACTAGTATCTCCAGACTTTTTCTGCACTCATGATTAGTACTCAAAGATAGAAAATGCAAAAGAAATATGGTGTTAAAGGTTAATCACTCCCTCATGTGTTTACACTCCTTACCACTCCTTGGAAATCCTCCAATTGTACTTCAGAATTTTAGGCCAACCAACCAATCTCAAAGAACGTTTAAACACAAGGAATAAACCTTAACAAGAAAAGCAAGCTCAATTCTAGAAATAAAAGACTCAAGTGATTAACGAATTGTAGCACAAGAACAAGAAAACAATGTACTACCTTGATACGGAATCGATACCACTCAACCATAAAGTTCAAGGAAGCATGGGGAACACCTAAGTTTCTCACACTCTACTGCCTCTCGCAAGGGAAACTCATGCATGCGCGCACACCCGTGCCAATTAGCACGCCCCAAACCGTGCACTTCTCTGCCTCTCGCGACTGCCTCTCGCGACGGGACACATAAACATGCGCGCACGCCGTGCCAATCAGCACGCCCCAGGCCCGTGCACTTCCTTTCCTCTTCGCGAGGGAACACTCATAACATCGCGCACGCCCGTGCGCCTTGGCACGACCCCTGGACCGTGCAACTGTCCTGCCTCTCATATAGTTAGTTAGCTTTATTTTGTGTTTTTTGCAATGACTAATGGGTTTGGGCCTCCAATTATTTCGGTCCACCCTTGAATAATTAAGCCTTATTTTGATTAGATTTAGTCACTTCTTTAGTGGGATTTGGATTTAGATCTCCAAATCCTTAAGTTGTTATGTTTATTAGTCTTTATCCTTAGTTGGTTTAGATTTGCTAATCCTACTCCCTTAGCTAACTCTAAATCCTTTAAGGATCTGGACCTCTTAGATTCGTAATAAATAAGCTGTTATTTGTAAATTAACAATTATCAATCAAATTAAAAGAGAGAATTTTTTCTTCTTTCATGCCTTTGGCGTGTTCTGTTTTTAGAGAGTGGAGATTTTGCAATTCCTTTCTAATTGGCATCAAGAATCAAAGGTAAACTTATTTCAATCTAAGATTGTGGCGTTTATCTTATTCTTTTTCTCTATTATTGGTGTTCTTGCTTCTTTAAGCTTGGGTGCCATAGGAGGGGTTTTAGTTTGGATCTTGGATCTCTTCCAAAACTTGTCATAGAGTTCATGAAATTTATTTTCATTGGGTTTCCGCGTCAGGTTCCGCATCAGTTTTGGTATCAGAGCCAAAGATTAAGGTAAATTCTTATTTATCTAGGCTCTAGGGTTTGTGTTTTATTTGTTTTTCCTTTTTATTTCATCTTGTTCTTGTGTTTGCTTTTCTTGTTCATCTTGTTCCTTCTAATGTTTGTTTTTCTTGTTTGATAGTTCAATTCGTTTACTTCAATTAATTTTCATAATTTCGTTTCTTGTTCAAGCCTGAAGTTTTGATTCTTGATCTTGTTGACTAAAAAAAAAAAGAAAAAAAAAAGAGTATAGAAAAAAATTTCGTCCACCATTGAATTTGCTTGTGTGGATCTTGAATTTGCCCTCTGAATCCAAGGGATTTGATCCTAATCTTTAGGGATTTTACCTTATTTTGTGGGATTTTTACCTTAAGTTTGTGGGATTATTCCTGAATCCTTAGAAAGATTTTTGACATATTTTGTTGGGATTGTTTTCCTAATCCTAAGGGAATTTGAACCATAATTTTATGGGATTTAAGTTTATCAACTATAATCTTTTGTGATAAGATCTAATCTTAATAATTTGCGGATAAGAATAACAAGAATTAGTTGACCATCTTTTTTTGAGATTAAGCAAATCTACTACAATCCTTGTCAAATCTAAGAATCCTATTAAATTGGGTGTAGTTGACCATAATCTTTGAGAATTAAGCAAATCTACTTCAATCCTTGTCAAATCTAAGAATCCTACTTAAATTGGGGTTTGGCATTGAAAAAGGAAAAACAAGGCAGCACGCCCGTTGACTGCGGAACGCCAATGAAATAAATTTCATGAACTCAATGAACAAGTTTTTGGAAGAGATAAAGATTAGAATAAACTCCCCTCTATGGCACCCAAAGCTTCAATGAAGCAAGAACACCAATTAATGGTAAAGAATAAGATACGCCACATAAGACTGATAAGTTTACCTGATTCTTGATGCATTTAGAAGAATGGCAATCTCACACTCTCTAAAAACATGAAAACGCCAAAGGCATGGAAGAAAGAAAAACCTCTTCTTTTAAATTGATTGAAATATTGATGTTATATTTACAAAAATACAAGCATTTATACTAATACTAAGAGGTTCCAGAATCCTTACAGGATTTAGAGTTAGCTAAGGAGTAAGGATTTAGCGAATCTAAACACTAAGGTAGACTATAATCAACAACTTAAGGATGGAGCTTTTATCTAATCCAAATCCCTAAGATTGACTAAATCTAATCAAAATAAGGTATTTTCAAGGTGGACCGAATATTGAGGCCAACCCATTAAACAAAGTAAAAACCGCCAAAAATAAAGCTAACTAACTTAAATGAAGGAGGCAGGGACAAGCACGGCCGGGTGTGCTATTTTGGCACGGGCGGCTTCAAATGTTAAAGGTTCCTCGTGAAATGTCAGGGAAGCACGGCCTGGTGTGCATAATTGGCAAGCGGGGTGCTGCTTTTCAAGGTAGTTGTTTTTCCCCAGCAAGTCAGACGAGGGCCGGCCTGGGGTGTGCCATCTAGCACGGGCGTGCTAACCAATTTCCATGTTCCATTCAACAATGGTGCCCTTCTATTAATGTGAGAAACTTAGGTTGTTTCTTCGTTCTTCATAGCACTTGTTGAAAAGCAAGGTCATGGAGCTCTTTTGTAACTTGTTCTTGAATTGTTGTAAGGACATGGTTGCCTCGCATATTTCTTTGCACTGGCTTCCTTGTACTTGGTCACTAGGAAGTGCTAATGGATGGTCATTGTTGGTGGTCCCTTGTTTCCCGTTGAGCTCATAGGTGGTTGGTGGTAGTGGATCCGTATCATCCCCTTTTAAAAAGATTTTGTCCTCAAATCTGCATCCATGGTCAGGAGACAAATCACTAACATTAAAAGTTGCAGAAACACCATACTCACCTGGCAGTCTATCTTGTAGGCATTTGTCATTGGATTCGCTCTAGACTTGGAATGGACCATCTCCAACGTGCATCTCAGCTTACTCTCTTCGGTTGGGAAATTTTCCTTGCGAAAGTTGGTACCCAAACCAATCACCTGGCAAATACAGCACTAACCTTCTCTGCCCTTGTTGGCTTTATTAAGCATATTGGCTTTGTTCCTCTTTTCTATGTTGGCTCTAAGCCTTCTCATGTTAAGGAACTTCACCAAATTCTGCCTTTTTATCACCATCTAAATTTAGAAAGTTCATTTCAAGGGTAAAGGAACAAGATCTAATACGTTAGTGGATTAAAAGGCCATAAACAAGTTCAAATGGACTAAACCTGAAGTAGATGGTATGCTAACGATTTTATGCAAATTTCAAGTGAATGGCAAGCAATCTTCCCAAGTTTTTTAAAGTTCTTACCCACAATGGCGACGAAGTAATGTTTCCTAAAAGTCCTTTCCACAACTTCAGTTTGTCCATCTTGTTTTGTGATGACATGTTGTAGAATAAAAGCAATTTAGGTTCCAAGCTTACCACAAAACTCTCCAAAAGTGTGAAAGAAAACTTTTGCATCCCTTCTCAGAAACTATAGTTCTGGTACCCCAATGTAATCTTACTAGACTTCTCTAAAGAATAGATCAGCAATATTATGGCATCACATCAGGTTTTTATGACAAGGAAAATGAGCCATCTTGCCTAACCTATCAACAACAACCAAATATCTATCTTTACGGACGCTTAGTCCCTAGGTTAATCCAAGTACAAAGTCCATAGATATATGCAATCCAAGGAGAACTTAGGCACAGGTAAGGCAATGTATAATCCATGAGGCAAATCAGACTTTAGATTTTGGGCCGTTTATCAGCAATACAAGAATTTACAAACTCTTTCTACATCTTTTAATCATATGAGGCCAATAAAAGTGTTCCATTACTACATAAGTCTTATGTACCCCAAAGTGTCCGTTTTTTACAGCCCATCATATCCCCCACTATGGGAGATTCATGCACAAGCAATTCACGCATAGAACATTTAGGCACACAAAGTTTGTTGCCCTTAAACAAATATCCATCATGTCTATAGAATTTATCAAATGCTCCATGCTCACATGCCACATATATATTGCCAAAGTTAGAATCATTCACATATAATTTTTTAACATACTCAAGTCCAAGCAATTTTGAACTAAGAGCAGTAATTAGAGTATATCTCCTTGACAATGCATCGGCAATAACATTATCTTTTCCATGCTTGTGTTTAATCACATATGGAAATTGTTCAATAAATTCAACCCACTTACCATGCTTTTTATTGAGCTTACCTTGACCCTTCGAGTGTTTTAGGGCCTCATAGTCTGTATGGATGACAAACTCTTTAGGTAGTAAGTAGTGTTGCCAAACATTTAGAGTTCTTACCAAGGCATACAATTCTTTGTCATAGGTTGAATATTTGAGTTGCCTCCATTAACTTCTCACCTAAGTAGGCAATTGGTTCTTTTCTTGCCATTAGGACAGCCCCAATTCCCACTCTTCCAGAAGCATCACACTCAATCTCAAAAGTTATTTCTCAATTAGGCCAAAGAAAGTATAGGTGCAGAAGTTAACTTCGCCCTTTAAGCGTGTCAACGCCGCTTTGTTGCTCTTCTTTCCCACTTGAACCCAACTTCCTTTTTGATTATTTTCTCTGTTAGTGGTGCTGCAATTGAAAGAGAAATCTTTAAACAACGCTCCTATAGAAGCTTGCCACAACCCCATTGAAAAACTCCTACACTTCAAAAACTGATTTAGGAGTGGCCACTCTTTGATAGGCTTTAACTTTTCTCATCACTACTTCCATACCTGTGCACTCACAATAAATCCAAGAAACACAAGTCTATCTTAACAAAATGTGCATTTGTTAAGTTTTAGCATACAACTTTTTCAAGTCCTTAAGTTTGTACACTATGCCTAACATGCTCAATATGATCATTAAGAGACTTGCTATAGATGAGTATATCATCAAAGTATAACAACCAACAACTTTCCCTAGAAGTAGCACGCAAAATACATGGTTTATTCAATAAGCCTATAAAGTACTAGGTGCATTTAGATAATCAAAGGGCATAACTTACCATTCTACAAACCATACTTAGTCCTTAAAAGCAGTTTCCATTCATTCACTGGTTGTCATTCCTAATTTGATGGTCTCCACTCATTAAATCAATTTGTAGTAAAGTAAGTTTGCCCCATGCATTCATCTAACAATCATCAAGTCCTAGGGATAGGATGTCTATCTTTAGTGGATTTTGTTGACCCGCTCTACATCAACCCATGGCGCCATGTTCCATGCCTTGTTTAGGTACTAGTAAGCCACGGGACGGCACACGGGCTCATGCTTTCTCTCCAACCAAACCTTTCTCCCCATAAGTTCATCAACCTTGCCTTTTGCAATCCTTTGTTTCATTTTGGATTTTGCTTCCTATAGGCAGGCCTATTTGGAATGGTGGGATTTCCAGGAATAAGTCAATGATTTCTATTCCTCTTAAAGTGGTAAACCACTTGGTAGTTCACATTAGGGAAGACATCATCAAACTTTGCATGACTTCTTGTAATTAGCCCTTTAGGAAGCACCAATGGATCTCCCATGTTATATCCCATATTCCCTTGAGCTCCATGGTTGAGTGTCGGCAGATCCGTATCAGGGCTTCTCCAAGGCAATAGCACATTTAACCTCTCTAACTCTTGCATAAAAAGTCTGTTTCTTTTTCTCTACTCTCTGTTTTTCACTCACAATGGGGCCATTTATTTGTTTTGTTATTTTTGTGGCCTCTTTTTCTTCATTCTTACTATCTTCTCTCTTTTGTTCTCTCGAAACCTCACTCTCTTTTTTTCTCAAGGCTGAAACCTCTCTCTCTCTCTCAACTCAACTATCTTCCTTTGATCTTCATATACTTGTTGAGGTGATAATGGTACAAGAACCACCTTTTTACCCTTATGAACCAAAGAGTATCGATTGTGGAATCCATCGTGAAGTGCTCTTCTATCATATTGCCATGGTCTTTCCAACAATAAATGGCCTGCCTGCATAGGTACTATATCACATAAAATTTCATCTTCATACCATCCAATAGAGAATGGCACAAGTACCTGTCGAATCACCTTCACCTCTCCACAATTATTCAACCATTGCAACCTATAAGGCTTAGGATGCTTGAGACATGTTAAGTTCAGTTTGTTTACCATCCTTACACTAGCAACATTAGTGCAACTACCCCCATCAATAATAAGAGTACACACTTTTCCACTAATCAAAAATCAAACATCTAGTGGTGAAATATTGTTCTCACGTTGCTCAAGGGCTTTCTTCTTTTGACATGCATGTTTCATAAGCACGTCTAGCAACCAAAGCTTCCTCCATGTTCAGGAAAGTATTAATTTTTTTTCTGAATCATCAATTATCTCATCCTAACTTAGGCAATATCAATCATAATCATCTAATTTCAGATTCAGAACTAATATTACCCCATCATATCTTTAGGCAATCATAACCATTTTATTAAGGACATTGAGAATGCATAATGCCCTTCCTTTCCCCAAACATTTAAAGCATTTAATTTCTCTAGAAGGGGTTGTAGAGTTAGAAGTACCTTTGTTGCTTTTAAATGGAGTTTGGACAGCTTCTTTATCTTTTGAAGTTGAATCTGTCCTTTGAGAATTAGAACCTCTAAATTCCTTCTTCTCACCTTCTTTTAGGCCATTTAGATCCCCATGTGTTGTTGGAATACTTATTGGTGTTGGATTTCCCTTTTTTTTGTCTTTCAAGTTTCATGGCCATATCTACCATCTCCTCTAAGCTTTCATACCTATACATCTCTAAAGCATCAGCAATGTCTTTATTGAGACCCCTCCAAGGAATCGTGACATGGGTGGATTTGCTCTTCCTCTTCAATCTTGCCCTTGCCATGGCAAATCTCCATCTCCTTGTAGTTACTCTTCCACACTCCTTCCTCCTTGCACCATTCTGCCTAATTTGATTATGTAAATGCCCTAGTAATGAGTGGGACAAAATTTTTTGGTGCATTAGCCTCTTTCATGAGAATCCCATTGGTGGTAGGATCGTAATCCCTTCCTTCTTCTTTTCAATAGCAATTGTTCCGCACCAAAACATAGGCATATCCTTTGAATTCAACAGCCAAGATGAGATTTTTTCTTGAGAATAGTTATCGGCATTTCAAAAGATTTTGTTCTAGCCTTCCTTTCCCATTCAAGGTATCTTCATTCAGCATTGTTATTGCCTTTGAATTCTGGAATCCTCATTTTAATTGATCCCAAGTCCCCATCAAGTTTATTAGGATTGGTCTCTTCACTCTCTTCAAACATCATGGTCTTGAAATCTGGTTTGTGGATGAGTTCTAGTTGTATTAGAGCTTTGTGAAGCCTTTATCTCTTGCAATTCCTCCCTCATGTCTTGGACAAGATTATTGAAGGTTTTAAACTGTCCTTGAATTGCTTCCATGAAGAGTTTTAATTGAGGATCTTTAATTGGAATTCCATCATTACCATCTCCAGATTTGCCTATACACATGGTTAGTATTC
>NW_023591244.1:48471-81545 GCF_014843425.1 Jatropha curcas | reverse complement strand
ATCCGCACGAGATTGTGCAGCTGATGGAGGCGTACCTTTCGAATGTGCCAGTGACTCTATGCAGTCTCCTTGCTTATACTAGAGGAGGGTAGAGGGACCAGGGCAGGGCGCGGTTTCCTTCATTCTCAGCATCATCACTTCGTCTCAGCTCCGTATTGCACCTCCAGCACCAGTAATATGAGGGGAGATCCCCCGCTGTTGCTTCGCCTTTTGACCCCTTAGCGGGATGTGTGAAGCCTTATTCAGCGTCTGCCTATATGAGCTCGGCCGATCCCTCGCATTGGCTTCCAAGTCTCTTTACCATTAGGCAAGTTTCTTATCTGTTCTTCCGCCCGGCAGTTTGAGCTGGTAAGGACAACCTATCCTTCTTCTGACTTCTTCCCTTTTAATTGTTTTGACGAATCATCATTATTTACTACTTAACTGTGGACATCTTTGTCACAGGGTATGGTGGCGCACATGAGTTAATCGGATGCTATCTCCGGAATGGTTCGGAGAGTGGATTACTTCTGCTCTGAGGGGACCTGCGATGACGGATTCCTTGATACCGAACCTGGCGCATCACCGATGCATATACTTTATCTAGTTCAGAAGGAATTCCATACTTCTGGAGAGCGCTATCCTTAATCTAGAAGGGCCCATCTGGCTGACGTGAGTATAGAGAAAATCCTTCTCGTGGAGTAGCGTCCTCGTTTTTTTTTTAACTTCGTTTAATGCGACTTGATTTTTGTCTTCATTTGTGTTAGCTTCTTCTGACCCCATGGGGTAGGGGAGATGCTTGGGGTAGTCCTATGCCTCCTCTGTCGGCCATTAGACAGAAGCCCTTATGCCGGTGTCTCAGAGTCCTTGCTGTCAGGGGCTACTGGTGGACCGGTATTATCTTGGGAGATGAGTGTTCCTCTACTGATGAGATCTCAAAGACTAGCTCATGGCCACAGAAGCGAGTACACTGTTTGGGCTACCATCCTCGCACACAATGTGCGTTTTAGGATGAGGATGAACACCAGGAAAAAAGGGGTGGGATAAAAAATAAAAAAAACAGGTCTTGGGAATGAATGATGGCTTTCCCCCTCGCCCGATGACCATAACTTGATACCTGCGATTATGCCCGTCCTACCTGAGTCTAGTCGCCAGTACGATGTGAGGACCGAATTTTTATTTGGATGTTCCCGATAGATGTACTACTCAGGAATCTCTTTTGGTCCTCATATCAATTGATTCTCCCCATACTTTGGCCCAAGTTGATTAACCGGGCTTTTTTTTTCGTAACTTGTTGCAGGAAAGGAGGAGGCATCGAACTCCTGCTTTCTATGAGGCGCAGGCAGAGGTTGATGCTCCCTACCGAGTCTGCGGGTGCCGTGCTAGGCGATGTCCCTTCTCCGGCATGGAGGTTGCTTTTTGGACCACTATGGGCCTTGGACCGGCCAATATGCTATCCTGCCCGACCTCCGGCAAGCTCGCGCCATAGCTAACATACTGTGGATCCTCTGAGCATATGCCACACATGTAATTGAAAAACGAAATTTAACTAAGCTCAGCGTGAGATATTTACCTGGAGAGATGCCTTTTGATTGAATTGGCCTTAATCTGCGGTTTGCAGGTGCTGCTGACCAGAGTTATCACCAAGGAGTTATGACCAAAGGTTCTGCTTCGCTCAGGCTACCTACAATCGTAGGAGCCTGTTGTTGTATCTAGAGCATTCACGATATGGTATGACGTCTTACTTCTTTGTGACCTTTGTTGCTCTGTATATTTCTTCTCTCCACCGACTTTTCCCCTTTTTATTCATCCAGACAGGAGTTTAGAGATATGGCAGGTGTTGCGGAGAGCATCAATCCAGCCATCAAGGCCGCCGTTGTTTCTCGTCTCCAGATGGAGGGTTGCAGTCGTCCGGACTAGACGGAGTGGGCGCGGGAAGATTCCTTGTGGATTTCTCCTGAGGAGGAGATGATGAATGTGATGATTGGGACTTCATCTGACGATTGCTCACACCTCCACATCTTGTCAGGCAGGCGGGCAGCTGGTCCAGCCCAGGGCCGCGTTAGCTAGGTTCTGCGTCTTTTTTCTACATTTTATGATATTTTGTAGCTCGTTGGGAGCTTTTTTGTATTATTTACATTTCTTTTTATTACAAGTATTATTTCATGTCTTTTATTACAAACGTAATAAATTACATTTCTTTTATTATTTACATTTTGGAGACAGTTCACTTTTGGATATGGATCCATGGTGTGTTCCGTAGTGGGCTTGGGATGTTGATTACTGTATTGATATGGGTTTTGGTGCTTCCTAGTGGGCTTGGATTGTGTTATATCCCTTGTTGCTTGTTGTTGGTCTAATGTAATATGTAGGTATGGGCTTTAGTGTTTATATTAAGTTGTTTTGGGTTGGTTTGGTATGATCGCATCGGCAATTTGGCCTTACTCCGTTTGCTGTTTGGTTTTGGTGTCTGGAATGACTTTTATTTCTGTGTTTTAGAGTTTAACAGGCGCCATGTGTTTTGGCCCTAGGGCAGGCCTAGTTAGAGCTTTCTTTAGGGTTATGTTTGTGTTAAAGGCATAATATGCCTCCTTAAGATGTAAACAGAGATTTTTGGCATAAATTTGCGACATAAAGCAGATGTGTTCAGTGCGTCCTTTGCACTGTTCTTCTTAATTAGGTGATTCGTGAGAAATTTGCTATCTCTAAATTGGCATAGAATTGTGGTAAACTATGCATAATTTCGAAGGGGTTGTGGCGCGTTTATCGTTGTTCTTTGGGCCTGCGATTATTCGATGTTTACCTCTGTTATCCATTATAAGCGTGGGGTGCCATAACGCGGTTTTAATCTCGATTATTGGTGGTGTTTCCGTTCCTTATAACGAGGGGTGCCATAGAGGCGAACTTACAGTCTCGATTCTCTTTGATTTTCCGAATCTTACGGCCCCTAGTTTCTCTTATCAAACTTATATTTTCGTTCCGCCCATTAAAGAAACAAACACAGAAAACCGCAATAAAAGGAAGTACCCCACTTACTTGCGAGAGTGGTCATCTCATTAATGCGGGCGAGAAAGCCGCATTACTACCTTATTTGCCAAAACAGAAACAAAAGAAAATGAAAACCGAAATTAATCAATAACCACAGAAAACAAAAATAGGATGTCCTGACTCACTAACCAGAGTGGAGAGTCCACCCTTGTTAAATACGCCCAGCCGCATGAAATTGCCCATCTACCATTAATTCACAAAAAGCAGATAAATAAATACGGAGAAATTAAACAAGGAAACCACAGAGAAGAATAAAGGATACGTCCCACTCAACTTGCAAGAGTGGTCCCCGACTCTTAATGCTGGCATTAAAGTGCTCAAGCCACCCCTTATTGTAAGAGCGGGTCACACCTTATTAATGCGGACCATAAATGCTCAACCCACCTTGTCCCACTCGTCCGCAAAGTTGTGGTCCCGCACCCGCTTTACTTCGATGCCAGTTGTTGCCCCATCTGTATGACGAATCGACAATGAGAATCCAGCTAGCTGTGATAGCACTCGCATTCAATTGAAGCTTTCCACTCCATAAATAGAAGTTCCCCTCTTCGTTCTCTTCATGCCCACAACATTCAAAATAATTGCTTTTCTTTAATTGCAACCCTTTTCCTCCCAATGGCTTTTCAGAAATCAAAGCAAGTCTCATCCGTTGTTCAATATCTATTCCCCTAGGATGACCCTTGTGGCAAGATTCACCCCATGTAACCCCCAACTAGCCCTGGCTGAAATGCTTCAAAGATTTGGAAGGCATGACGCATGGGTTTCTTGTCCTGGCTCGTGAGGGTACTTCAACCCGCAACCACTATGGTTTTGTCGATCTTGAACCCGATTCTGAATGTAAACTCCGACCTAGTGAGAAATGTGTGCCGTGATGGGTCATCACCCAGCGAACAAGACAAAACTCAGCTTTGCCCAGGTCTAAGATATGATCTGGCTTGAGAATCGCAGATCTTAATGCCGCTGATAGCGGATTTCCGGCCATCATCACCACATGGAGCTCAAGTGGAATATGGAAACTAGACATGGGGAGATTTCATTGGTGCTTCTAAAGGGGTGATTTACAAGGAGTATGCAAAAGATATGGGGACCATGTTCTTATATTCAGTCCATCACACAGAGCAAAATGCATGATGAAGCATTTAACAAGTGTTTTTGTGGAAGTTTGAAGGCGTTCCTAGGCTCCTTGTATGTTGTTCAGGTGGCAGTGAAGGTTGGTGTGATACAGTTTGCACGGCCGTGCCCAACCTTAGCACGCCCCAAAACCGTGCAAGCTTCCTGACTCTTTATTAAGGGTGAAAGAAGAGGCAAACACTGCTGACAGTGCCCGGTGCGTACTGCGCACAGGCCGCCGTGCTACAGTGCCGTGTTACGCGCACGCCGTGCTAACCAGAACCGTGCACTCTACTGACTCTCTAAGGGGAGAAAACGCCAACGCTTTTGGGCCTACAGTGCACAGGACATGCTACAGTAGCACGCCCGTGTTAAATAGCACGCCCCAGACCCGTGCAGCTCTACTGACGTCTTTAGGGAGAAACATGTTGTGGCTTACAGTACCGTCTCGCCGTTGTACAGTGACACGCCCCGTGCTACAGTGACACGCCCGTGCTACTTCGACACACCCTGAGCCGTGCAAACCGACTGACCCTCTAAGCTGTGCTACAGTATCATGCTAGCAGTATCCATGCTAACAGTGACCGTTGTTACTGCCGCACCGTCGTGCGCATGGCCCGTGCTACAGTGCCACACCCGGTGCTAAAACAGTGCACCGGCCGTGCCAAATTAGCACGACCACTCGACCGTGCCAGAACACTGGACTTAGGCGTGTTTTTGGGTTTGTGTGTTTATTGCCTTTTATTGAGCCCTATTTTCTTGTGTTAGTATAAATAGCTTTCTTTCCATGTAAATACAGCAACTTTGATATATTGATAAACAACATTTGTTCAAGATTTGCTTGTTCTTCCGTTTGCTTTAGAGTGATACGTGAGAGATTTCTTCCTCTAAATTGCATGTCAAGAATAAGGTAAACTGTATCAACTCGTTTGTGGCGTTTATCTTACTTCTTTGCTCGATTATTGTGTTACCGTTTCCCTTAATAAACGTGGGTGCCATAGAGGGCGAACTTACATCTCATCCTTTGATTTCGATCCGTGTCATGTTGGTATAGAGCCAAATCAATCAGTTTTGGGGGTAAGTTACCTGTTAAGTTTAGTTAGGAATTTGAGTGTTTACCTTGTTGTTGGAATTCCATATGTTTGTTTGTCTTATTTCTTGATTTCAATGTTGTAAGATCTGGAATTTTTTTCCTTTGATATATCTTGTTGGATCAGTTTTTTTGTTGCTGCTGGAATTCCTTTGATGTTGTCTTAGTGCTTTGCTTTCAATTTTAAGATCTAGGATTTTTCATTTTAGATACTTCCTCGGATCTAGATTTTTGTTCGTGTGTAGATCTTCTTGGACATCTTAGGTTTGTCATCTTGCTTTTCTTCTTGTGTTTTGTTTAAGTGTTCGATGTTCCTTTTGTGGAGTCTTAATTCCAAAATTCTGGGTTTTTTGGCTTTGTTATTCCTTGCGTTTTCCCTTTCTTGTGTTCTTGATTTAAAAAAAAAGAAAAGAAGTCATTGTTGTACAACTGAATTATTACCGCTACCAATTTGAATTGGGGGACACAAAAAGCATTGTTGGACAATGTAATTATTACCCGTACCAAATTTGAAGTGGGAGACATAATAGCATGGTGTTGGACAACAATAATCCATTGACCTTACCTAAATTGAATTGGGGAGACCAAAACACCCACTTATACCTTGCTAAGGGCTTTAACCCGCTACCTAAATTAGGTCAGCATTGTTGGTTAGTGAAGGTACAAGTATAGCACCGCCGTTGCCTCTAACAAGTAGCAGACGCCCGTGCTACAGGACTTATAAAAAAAAAAAAAAAATTTGGGATTTTCCTTGATTGCCTTTGCAGCATTGTTTTGGGTGGAATTACATATGTTCCTTCATTTTGGTTTACTTTGTGGTGAACTAATCAATCTATTATATTTAATACTTCATAATTCGTTGTGTCCTTGATTCTAGTTTTCCTTTTTCTTATTTGGTGTCTTCCTTGCTTTCATTTGTTAATTGATTAGGGGTGTATTTTGCTTTGTTCCAAAACACCCTAATTGATAATCAAGTAGTACTTGTTTGTTCTCCTCATTGTGCTTACTTATTCCATTTCGTTTGAGTTTCTTTCTTTCTAGAATTGTGCTTACATTTTCTTTTGTTAAGGTTTGTTTCGCTTGTGTTCTTAAACGTGCCTTTGAGATGGATTGGTTTAGCTTGAATTTTGAAGTACAATTGGAGGATTTGCAAAGGAGTGGTGAGGAGTGAAACATGTGAGGGAGTGATTTACCTTTAACACCATATTCTTTTGTAATTTCCTTTTTCTTTGAGTAAGACTAATCATTGAAGTGCAAGGAAAGTCGGAGACTACTCTGTGGAAGAATGAGGTCAAATTCAAGACCCCAAATTAAGCTCTTCATTGGAGTGCACATTCAAGAGGATTCAAACCAGAATAATATCCTACAGATAATGATAAAGGACTGCAGGAGATTAATACCGTCTCGCCCCAACGCTCTATATACAAGGAGCTCGGTTGGTGCCAAATGGTGGCTTGATCCGCCAACCTAGTTTTCAAACTCCTAGAGGAAGGAGGTCAAAATCCTGATCAATTACTTTAGGGATTTCGAACAATAAGTTTGAGTGAGGGGTGCCAAGTGAAGGAAAATAATGTGGATCCAACCCTCAATAGGGGTATGTCATTCCCCCACAAGAGGAAGTATGCGAAGACCCTCTATATCCCCATTTGGTCGAAGGAAGTATCCATGTAGATCAGGTGTAAAGAAATAACAAGCTATGAGAATTTCTATTTTTATAAAAGAAAGAAAAAGAGATTTCAAAATAAAATTAGTGAAAATAACAAGAGTGGCAAAAAAAAAGAAAGAGGAAAAAGAAAAAAGGAAAAGAATGTGTAGTTTGATACTAGGGCAAGTGAGGAAGACATACTTGTTACAACAATCAGCCTATACTTTGTACCATTTGTGTAACGGAACCTTAATTTTGGGCCAGCTAAATGAGTCTTAACCCTAATCCTTGCAAAGAAGAGTCCCTTGTTGAATCTTTCTATGCAGGACTTGAACATGCATTCCAAGAAGAGATGTCCATTCTTCATTTGGAGAGTAAAAAGGTTGGGTTCTTACTCCATTGACATCTCAAGAAGTAATATGACAATCAAAAGGCAGAGTTGATTGATTCTGAAAGGGCAAATTGCAAAAGAAGATAATAATAGTCGAGGAGAGTGTTTGATGACATCAAAAAGAAGATGCTTGAGAGAGAGGCTTCGGCTTTTAAAAGGGAAAAAGGAGTGAGGTTCCAAGTTTGAAGAGAGCAAAATAGTGAGAAGAGTGAAAATATAGAAAAGAAAAATGAAGGAGAACGGGAAAAAGAGGCCAAGAGTGAAAAGAAACGATTAAATGGCCCAATGGTGAGTGAAACACCAAGAGAGAAGAGAAAGAAACAGACTTTTCATGTGCGAGAGGGAACGAAACGAAGTAGTGTTAGTGAGGATAAGCCGGTCTTGATAATTCAGTTAAAGGAATTTTTGCTTAATTTGCCTAACATTGACACTTGTACTTTGCCTTCTAGTATTGTTTCTTTGTTGCAGGAGTTTGCTAATGGTGAGAAGAAAGCTACCTTAGCCAGGGATATGCACTCTAAGGCTAGAGCTGATATAGATATGGAAAGGAGAAACAAACAGTATGCTAACCGTGTGAACAAAAGAAAGAAGAAGCTACTGTTTAAACCTGGAGATTGGATTTGGGTACACTTTCAGAAGGAGAGATTTCTCAATCAACGAAAGACTAAGCTTGATGCACGTGGAGATGGTCCATTTCAAGTCTTAGAGCGCGTCAATGACAATGCTTACAAGATTGACTTACCAAGTGAGTATGGTGTTTTTGCCACTTTCAATGTTAGTGATTTGTCTCCTTTTGAGATGGATGAAGATTTGAGGACAAATCTTTTCGCGGAAGGGGGGAATGATATGGATCAGCCATCACTCAACCATGGAGCTCAAAGGAGCAAGGAGAACAACGCTCAAGGGAATAATGGAGAATAACAATGGGAGAACCATTGTGCTTCCTAAAGGGGTTAAAATTAAACAAGAAGTCATGCAAAAGAAGATATGGGAATAAGCCATGTTCTTATATTCAAGGTCCAAATCACACAAGAGCACAAGAGCATCATGATGGGGCATTTAATAAATGTTGTGAGGAACTTGAAGGCATTCCTAGGCTTCTAATGTTGTTGGTGGCATGTGAAACTCTTTAAATGGAGGAAAGCATGCCTGCTACAGTGCCAGTGCCAATTGCTTTGACTTTGCTACAGTTGCTACAGTTGCTTTGACGTTGCTACTGTTGCTACAGTTGTTTTATGTTATATGCTTTATTTGTTATCTTTGTAACCTAATAATATGTTTAGGTTTTAGTATAAATATTCTCATCTTCATTGTAAGCAATAACTTTGAGATATTGATAAACTTCATTTGTTCAAGCTTTGCTTTGCTTTGCTTTTCTCCTTGCTTAGAGTGATAGTGGAGAGATTGCTTCTCTAATTGCCATCAAGAATTTAAAGGTAAACTTATCACTCGTTTGTGGCGTTTAATCTTGTTCTTTGCTCGATTATTGTGTTACCTGTTCCTTATAAACGTGGGTGCCATAGAGAGATTAATCTCGATTATTTGGTGTTTTCGTTCCCTTATAAACGAGGGGTTGCCAATAGAGCGAACTTAAACAATCCTCAAATTCCTCTTTGAATTCGTCCGGTCCGCGTAGTTAAATGGGTTGAATTTATTGAACAAGTTTCCATAATGTGATAAATACCAAGCAATGGAAAGGATAATGTTGTTGCTGATGCATTGTCAGGGAGGTTAATTGCTCTAAATCACATACTCTTAGTTCTTAAGTTGCTTGGATTTGGAAGTATATTAAAGGACTTATATGTGAACAAGATTCCTAATTTTGGCAATGTATATGTGGCATGTGAGCCCTGGAGCATTTGATGAATTCTATAGACATGAATAGAATATTTGTTTAAGGGCAGCAAACTTTGTTGTGCCTAATGTCTAATGCGTGATTTGCTTGTGGGCTTGAATCTCATTGTGGGGATTTGATGGGACACTTTGGGGTACAATAAGACTTATGATATGCTGAATGACATTTTGTAATTCTTGTATTGCCTTGGCAAAACAGGCCAAATCTAAAGTCTAAATGCCTTCAAGTCTATGCCTCATGGATTATACATGCCTTTACCTGTTCCTAATTCACCTTGGACTGATATATCTATGGACTTTGTACTTGGTTTACCTAGGACTACTCATGGTAGGGACAGTATATTTGTTGTTGTTGATAAGTTTAGCAAGATGGCTCATTTCATTCCTTGTCATAAAACTGATGGTACCAATAATGTTGCTTATCTATTCTTTAGAGAAGTGGTAAGGTTACATGGGGTACCACGAACTATAGTCTCTGATAGGGATGCAAAGTTCCTTTCGCACTTTGGAGAGTTTTGGGGGGTAAGCTTGGTACTAAATTACTTTATTCTACCACTTGTCATCCACAAACAGATGGACAAACAGAGGTTATGAATAGAACTTTAGGAACCTTGCTTCGTGCCATTGTGGGTAAAAACTTAAAAACTTGGGAAGATTGTTTGCCATTCATTGAGTTTGCATATAATCGTATATAATCGTAGCATACATTCTACTTTAGGTTTTTAGTCATTTGAACTTTGTTTAATGGCTTTAAACCGCTAACTGTGGTTTAGATCTTGTTTCCTTTTACCTTTAAATGAACTTTCTAATTTAGATGGAGCTCCAAAAAAAGGCCAGAGTTTTGGTGAAGTCTTTAACATGAAGAAGTTAAGTGATGAAATACGGATCCACTATCACCACCCAACCTATGGAGATCAAGGGAACAAGGACTACAACAATGGCATCATTAGTACTTCCTAGTGGAACGCAATTACAAAGGAGCCGTGCAAAAAAAAGTATGGAGCGAACCATGTCCTTATACATTCAAGGAACAAGTCAACACAAGAGCTCCATGAACCTTGCTTACAAGTGCTATGAAGAACTTGAAGGGACTCCTAAGTTTATCACATTGATGGAAGCACATGTTGAGATGGAATCTGAAATTCCAGCCATGGTACGCCCCAAACCGTGCGATGATAGCACGCCCGTGCAAGGTGGCACGCCCCAGGCCGTGCAAGCTTCTGCCTCTCGCGAGGAAACATTTGATTTGAAGCACGCCCATGCCAACTAGTACGCCCCAGACCATGCAAGCCTCTGCCTCTCGCGAGACAACACTTGATTTGAAGCACGCCTGTGCCACTAGCACGCCCCAGACCGTGCAAGCCTCCAGACCGTGCAAGCCTCTGCCTTCTCCGCGAGGACACTTGATTTAAAAGCATCACCCGTGTGGGCTTGGGCAACGATGCACTCGGAGTTGCCCCAGACTGTGCCCCAGGCCTCTGCTCTGACAATATAGTTAGTTTATTTTAAGTTTGCTTTGTAATGGGTTGTGGCCCTCCTATAATTTCGGCCACCCTTGATTATTTTTAGCCTTATTTTGTTTAGATTTAGTCAATCTTTATGTTTGATTGGATTAGATATCCAAAATCCTTAAGTTGTTAAAGATTTGTTAGTCACGCCCTTAAGTTGGTTTTAGATTTTGCAATCCTTATCCTCTTAGCTGAATTTAAGAACTAACCTATAATCTATAAATCCTTTAAGGATCTGGCCCCTAGAATTAGTAATAAATTAAGCTGTGCTATATTTGTTAATTATTTAATTTCAATTCAATTAATCAAAGAAGAATTTTCTTTCTTCATGCTAGGGTGTTCTTGCTTTTAAGAGGGTGGTTGAGATTGCATTCTTCTAATTGCATCAAGAATCAAGGTAAACTTCTCAATTCTTTTTGTGGCGTTTATCCTTATTCTTTTTTACTCTATTATTGGTGTCTTGTGCTTTTTAAAGCTTTGGGAGTGCCATAGAGGGGAGTTTTAAGATTGATCTTGGATCTCTCTCCCAAAACTTGGTCTATATGGATCTCTTCCAAAACTTGTCATAGAGTTCATGGAATTTATTTCCATGGGGTTCCGCGTCAAGTGATACGGATTTGCTACCACTCAACCATAGAGCTCAAAGAAGCATGGAGAACACCTAAGTTGCTCACATTAATGGAAGCACATGTTGAGTTGGAACCTGAATTTCTAGCCTATGACATGCCCAGACCATGCTATGTTAGCACGCTCGTGCAAGGTGGCACGCCCCAGGCCGTGCCCGCGTCTGACTTGCAGAGGAAAACCAAGTAACATGAAGCACACTCGTGCCAAATAGCACGCCCAAGACCGTGCCCGCGTCTGACTCTCGCGAGGAAGCACTTACCTTGAAGCACGCCCGTGCGTATTGGCACGCCCCAGGCCGTGCTAGCCTCTGCCTCTAGTAAGATTAGTTAGTTTAATTTGAGTTTTAATAATGTTAATGGGTTGGGCCTCCTATAATTCGGCCACCCTTGGTTATTTTTCCTTATTTTGTTTAGATTTAGTCAATCTTTAGTTGATTTGGATTAGTTATCCGAATCGTTAAGTTGTTAAGATTTGTTAGTCATATCCTTAGTTGGTTTCCTTAGTTGGTTTAGAATTTTGGCTAAATCCTTATTCCTTAGCTGATTTAAGAACTAACTATTCTAAATCCTTTAAGGATCTGGACCTTTTAGAAAATTAGTCATAAATAGCTTTTATTTATAGTGTACACATTCAATTCAATCAATTATTCCAATGAAATAGAATTTCCTTCAAACTTCATGCTCAGGCGTGTTCCTTGCTTAGAAGAGAGTGTGAGATGCATTCTTCTAATTGCAATGCAAGATCAAGGTAAACTTATCATTCACTTGTGCGTTTATCTTATTCTTTTTTTCTCTATTATTGGTGTTCTTGCTTTTTTAAGCTTTGGGTGCCAATAGAGGAGAGGTTTAGTTTTGCATTTTGGATCTCTTTCCAATCATAGAGTTCTTGGAATAAATTTCCATAGGGTTCCGTGTCAGCTAGAGCCAATATAGAAAAGAGGAATAAGCAATATGCTGATAGAGCAAACAAGGCCAGGAAGAAGCTAGTGTTTATACTAGATGATTGGGTTTGGGTACATTTTCACAAGGAAAGATTTCCCAACCAAAGGAAGACTAAGCTTGATGCACGAGGAGAAGGTCCATTTCAAGTCTTGGAGCGCATCTATGACAATGCCTACAAGATAGACTTGCCAGGTGAGTATGGTGTTTCTGCCACTTTCAATATTAGTGATTTGTCTCCCTTTGACATGGATGCTGTCCTCCCTTTGACATGGATCAGATTTGAGGACAAATCTTTTTAAAGAAGGGGGGGATTGAACTACGGATCCACCATCATCAAATCATCTATGGAGCTCAGGGAAACAAGAAAGCACAACAATGGCAAATCAATTAGTACTTCTAATGGACCAATTACAAGGAGCCGTGAAAGAAAATATGGAGAAACCATGTCCCCTTATACATTTAAGAACAAGTTAGACAAAGACTCCATGACCTTGGCTTTCAACAAGTGCCTATGAAGAACTTAAAGCACAACAAGTGCTATGAAGAACTTAAAGGCACACCTAAGTTTCTCACATTGATGGAAGCACATGTTGAGATGGAATCTAAAATTCCAGCATATGGCATGCCCAGACCATGCTAGGTTAGCACGCCCGTGCAAGATAGCACGCCCGGGCCATGCTAGAGTCTGACTTGCAGAGGAAAATCAAGCAACATGAAGCACGCCCATGCCAAATGGCACGCCCAGGCCGTGCCAAAGTCTGACTTGCTAGAGGAAACAATCACCATGAAGCACGGCCGTGCATATTGGCACGCCCAGGCCGTGCTAAAGTCTGCCTCTAGCGAGATCAGTTAGTCTAATTCGACCCCCCCCCCTTGGATTTTATCCTTGATTTGTTTAGATTTAGCTAGTCTTTAGTTGATTTGGATTAGTTAATCCTTATCCTTAAGTTGTTAGTTTGGTTAAGATTTTGTTAGTCTACGACTTAATTATTTTAGATAACTAATCCTTATCCTTAGTGATTTAGAGTTAATTTAATTCTAAATCCTTTAAGGATCAGGACCTCTTAGAATTTGTATATAATTAGCTTGATAAATAGCTTGTTATGTTGTTAAACAAAACACAATTCATTGAAATAAGAAATCTACAGATTTTGTTCATGCTTAGGCGTGTTCCATTGATTAGAGTGATTGTGAGATTACATTCCTCTAATTGCATCAAGAATCAAGGTAAACTTATCAATTTATTTGTGGCATTTATCTTATTCTTTACTCTATTATTGGCGTTCTTACTTCTTTAAGCTTTGGTTGCCATAGAGGGGAGTTTAGTTGGATCTTTAATTTATTCCAAATCTTGTCATAGAGTTCTTGGAATTAATTTCCATAAGGTTATGCGTCATATTCAATCAAAACACACAGCCCATCTATCGAGAAATCAAATAAATTTAATTCCCTTCCTCCACCCAAAGTAATCACATAATTTACAACTTAAAGTAACTTCCAAACCTGGTACCAAGTATTATCAATCATTCTTACTTAAGATATAAATAACACACTTAGACATTCTTTGAAATTCTAGCCTATTCACTAAGAACCAATGCTTAAATTAAATTACAAGTCAATAAAATACATCCTCTAAGTAACCAATTCACAACTTTTAACATGTAAGTCATTTGAAATTTCCAAATATCAAAATTATACAATAACTAAACTGTTCATAAGCCACTGTTCATAAGCCCTTTTGCTAATTTATTATCCAGGGTTTATATCAGGATAGCTTTAATAATTTCTTAGTTAATAACACTAAATGAAAAACTTACTCACATTCTCTATATTAAAATTTTATCATTAAATAAATCCTTAATTAAATTGATTACCACTGAAGATTAAATTCATAACATTTAAGGTCAAAGCCTCTACTTTTCCCCCCCTTTTTCCCAAATTTATGGAATTTGGTCTAGCTAACTACTGCCAATTCAGCAAACATCTCAATTATTAGGCTAAAAACTATTCTAAACATGCTTAATTATCCATTTCCCACCAAGATACAAGTATTCGACATTAGTCCTCATCTTAATATTTCCAAAACTCATAAAAACAATAAGCAATTTGGTTGCTACCATTTCAAGATCTCTCATGTTTATAATCGGGACTTATCCATTTCCATGTAACTTGTTCAATTCCATGGAGTAATAGATATGCAACTTCATATTCTATCTCACTATAGAGAAATATAGAAAACTAGATGATTGTTTGCTGCCATATCTAATATGCAACTTCATATTCTATCTCACTATAGAGAAATATAGAAAACTAGATGATTGTTTGCTGCCATATCTAAGAAAATCAGAGTTCTTTGTTTAAAACTCGTAAATTATATGCTATCCTAACCATTTCTTATCAATAATTTGATATAAGACATCACTTCCTATTATAATAAAATAAAATAATTTATCAAGTGAACTGCTGCCCTATCCAAAAGTCTAGATTTCTTGATTAAATTTTTATACTTTCACATTAACTAACTCACAACCCTACTAAAAACTAAATTTACAATCTTGCTTTTAAACCTTTATACTGTCAACTCATAAAAGCAAACAAAATAGTCGTTGTCATAATAAGAAAATTACAATCTCCCTATGAAGCTTGTAAGAAATACATTAATCTAATCATTACTATATAAGAATTCAACTCATAGCTTCAATTGCATATTAATTTAAATACTTCTCCTAAAACTTTTGCTTAACAGTAACTTAGCACCTAGTTTTTCCTCCAATACCATGATTCACAGCAATAACCATCAAGTTAATTTTCACATTAATAGTAGCTAAACAATTAAATGTCTATCGTGATTCCCTAATAAGAATTATATTCGATTAACTATTTAGTCAAAATAACTTAATCATCTAATAGTTTTAAATTTGAAATTAATACCAAAAATGAGGAAATAGGTCTTAGAGCGTACCAATCAAAAATCGGACGACGATTCCACGATCCGCATTAGGAGGAGATGATTCTGCCTCTTGGGGCCTTATTGGAGACTCACCGGTAGGTCGTCGGACTGCCGCCGTCTATGTGGCCAAAAAATCGTGGCTGCTCAGAATCGAGCGCTCTTCACACCATCTGGCTAGGTTTTTTATCATGAGTCCGTTTTTGGCATTAGTTGCTTGAGATCAACCTTCTATTCGATCAGAGCGGGCTTGACAAGAGCCAAGTGCCACCGTTAATGTCATCGTTGATCATCGAAAAGAGACTATAGCTCACCTACGTTGTAGCTCTCACCGGAGTCGCGAGCGAGCAGAGGACTCGACGTTGAGCAGTGGCTGGAGGCTGGTGGTGCTGCTGCAATTCACTCGAATAGAAACAAAGGGAGAGAGGAGCTGAGGCGCGACGGCAGAGAGATGGCAGCGCAAAGAACTCTGTCACACTCATCTCCGGTGACTGAAAAAATAAGAGAAAGAGGGAGAGGAGGAGGTCGGCGATAGGCCTGTCGCTAAACCTAGAAAGAAGAAAAAAAGAAGAAGAGGAGGAAAGAAAAATCTAGGCTTATAGACTATTTCGATTCGATTCGAATCAATTTGGTCCAACTCAGTGATTTAACTCGGTTTTTACTTGGTTTACGGGTTTTTCGCTTTGTTTTCGGAAAATTCAAACTGGTTTATAGGTCTGGTTTAGCAATAATAAAAAATTTTCCTCTGAATTTCATTGATTGGAATAAAAATTTAGTTTTTAATTGAAAATTCTACGAAATTAAATTTTCAGGTCGTTTCAATATCATTCTTAATGATAATTTCATATAAAAAACCGCTTTCTCTTATGATTTATCAAATTTTTCCTAATTTGATAGAGTAATAGAAATTAAAAGAGAAAAAAATATATATCAATGTCGAAAAGAAATTGTATAAATAGAAAATTAAAAGAGAAAAAAAATATATATCAATGTCGAAAAGAAATTGTATAAGAAAATTATTGACATTATAATTAAAAAAATTTAATCTTACCAAACCTCGAAGAAGCTCTTTCTATTTATAGTCCTAGTGACGCGGAACCCTATGGGAAAATAAATTCCATGAACTTCTATGAAAACAAGTTTTGGAAGAGATCCAAAGATCAAATTAAACTCACTCGATGGCAACCAAAAGCTTAAGAAGCAAGAACACGCAATAATAGAGTAAAAATAAGAATAAAAACGCCACAAAGAATTGATAAGTTACCTTGATTCTTGAATGCAATAAGTATGGGAAATGTGCAATCTCAACACTCTCTCCAAGCCCATGAACACCCTAACAGCATGAAAAGAAGAAAACCTCTCTTTTTGTTAATTGATTGAATGAATAATTACAAGTAAACAAGCTATTATACTAAATCTAAGAGGTCCGATCTTAAGGAGATTTAGATTAGTTAGTCTAAATCAGCTAAGGATAAGGATTAGCAATTCTAAACTAACTAAAAATCTTAACAACTTAAGGATTTAGATATCTAATCCAAATCAACTAAAGGTTGACTAAATCTAAACAAAATAAGGCTAAATAATCAAGGGTGGTCGAATTATAGGAGGCCCAACCCATTAACATTGCAAAAACTCAAAACAAACTAACTAAAATTTCAAGAGGCAGAGGCGGGCATGGTCTGGGGAGTGCCAAGGCGCACGGCCGTGCTTCAATGTAAAGCTTCCTTCGCGAGAGGCAGAAGAGTGCACGGTCTGGGGCGTGCTAGTTGGCATGGGCGTGCTTCAAGTTGGCATGGGCGTGCTTCAGTGTAAAGCTTCCTTCGCGAGAGGTAGAGGCTTGCACGGTCTGGGGCGTGCTAGTTAGCACGAGCGCGCTTCAAATCAAGTGTTTCCCTGTGAGAGGTAGAGGCTTGCACGGCCTGGGGCGTGCTAACCTTGCATTGTCTAGGGCGTGCCATGGTTGGAATTTCAGATTCCATCTCAACTTGTGCTTTCATTAATGTGAGAAACTTAGGTGCTCCCCATGCTTCCTTGAGCTTTATGGTTGAGTGGTATCGATTCTGTATCATCTAGTATAAGCAATTAATGACAATTCAATTTATTATTATTAAAACTAATAAAAAAAACTATATATTGCGAATTTAAGATAAATAAATATTGAAACATTTAAATATTCAGTATTAATAAAACTATTAATAAATATTTTCACCATTAACCTCCTCTATCATTCTTTTAAATATAAAATTTCCGTTTTCATTCGTAATAATAAATGATAACTATAATTGATTATAATGATATTCTATAATTGATTATAAATGATATTAATGTCAATATTATAATAATATATTGTAAAAGATAAGTTATATATTAATAATATATGCCAACTATTTATAATTTTTATTAAATAAGATTATAATATTATAGATAATTTAATAATTTTTTAATACATATTAATATGTAATTGAATGACAATTAAGACCAATATTTTGTAATTTTAATTGAGAAAGATAGGTTACAATATTATATTTATTATAATTATTTACTAAAATGTATTAATTATGATAATTGAATGATAACTAATATCAATATTTATATAACAATATAACTAACAATTAAATTCTATGTGACACTATCAAAATTAAAGAGTCATATGTGGCATTATAATCTCATGTATCATCACCAAGAATCTTATGTGGCAAAAGTAAGAGAAGAGCATTCATTTAAGAAGTGTCACATGTTAACTTCTTGAGAAAAAAATGCTTTATAATATATTGATTAAAGCATAAGTTTTTGTTTATATTAAAATAAATACAATTGCTTGAATTGTTTTGACTTTGTCGTACAGGCTATTTGTAATGTTACTTTTTATGTACTTAATTTTATTTTTTTATAATAAAGTGGTTTCAAAATAAAATTCAACCCAATCCATAGACCTAATCTTTCAATTCCTAATTTATAAACTAGATACTTAAAACCTTAATAAGTGCCCAAAAAGAAAAGAAAATCAACTCATCACTCAATCTCCAACCTCTTGTCTTCAACTCCAAATCAATATCTATATACAATTATAATGAAAAATAATAATAAATTATTTTTTATTGCTGGGTAAAGAAAAAAAATGAGCAGATAATCTGAATTTATAATGATAATTATTTCGGTTATAATGACAGTCTTACTTATCAAGTGCATTAGAGAAAGGAATGTATGTAAATGCATATAAATTCTTGAAACCCAAAAAATGACCCAAAACATAAATATATTAGTTCTATTTTCTTTCAATTTTACAAGCACTATTTTTTTAAGTCAAACAGATTTAGAATATAATAGGAAAAACATTAAGAAAATTAAAAATATTTAATCATCAAGAGGCCATCTATTTATTGCAAGAGAGATATAAATCTCTTACAAAATTAAGATAATAGTAGTTACAAATTAATTCAGTAATGAAAAAGAAAATAAAAAATAAAACATAAAAAATTGTTATTAAAGATAGAACTCTTTTCGAAACCTAACATATAACAAGAAATAAATTATATTTAAAAAAAATTATCAATTTCAATTTTAAAAATCAACCATTTCTTTAGCTGAAAATGTTGTAATTTAATGAAATTTGATGTTGATAGACAAAAAAAAAAAAAAAAATTATATCCAGACAAAAAAAAAAAAAAAAGATTAATAGCCAAGGTCAATGAAATGAAAAATTACAAAGCAAATAATGCTAGGGCTCAACAACAGCTAGTCTTGGCCGGAGACAAAAGAAAGAGCTGGAAACTCAGAACTGATCTAAATTTTGTTTCTCTATTTTTATTAAGTTACAAATTGATACCGGATCCACATCACAAATTCCACTATGGAGCTCAAGGAACCAAGGAGCAGCAACAATGGTAATCCATTAGTACTTGAAAACAACTCTGAAATTCTTGGCACAATTAATCTTGTAGAACTCACAATCTTAATTACTAAGGAAACTATGGTTCTGTTCATGCAAAGATGAAGAACATACGGATTCGCTACCACTCAACCATAGAGCTCAAGGAAGCATGGAGAACACCTAAGTTTCTCACATTAATGGAAGCCCAAGTTGAGTTGGAAACCTGAATTTCCAGCTATGGCACGCCCCAGACTGTGCTAGGTTAGCAAGCCCCAGGCCATGCAAGTCTCTGACTCTCACGAGGAAACACTTACCTTGAAGCACGCCCGTGCCAATTAGCACGCCCCAGACTATGCTCGCCTCTGACTCTCGAGAGGAAACACTTACCTTGAAGCACGCTAGTGCGTATTGGCACACCCCAGACCGTGCCCGCCTCTGCCTCTAGCTAGATTAGTTAGTTTATTTTGAGTTTTAATAATGTTAATGGGTTGGGCCTCCTATAATTCTGGGTTTGGGCCCTCCCTATATTCGACCACCTTGTTATTTTTCCCTTGATTGGTTTAGATTTAGTCAATGCTTTAGTTGAGATTTGGGATTAGTTAGACCAAATCCTTACGTTGTTTATGATTTGCTATCTTATCCTATGTTGGTTTAGATTTGCTAAATCCTAATCCTTAGCTGATTTAGACTAACTTATTCTAAATCCTTTTAAGGAATCAGGACTCTTAGAATTAAAAGTAAAATATATGCTTGTTATAATCTGTAATTCTACAAAAATTATTCATGAAATAAGAAATTCTTCAACTTTCAATCTTAGGCGTGGTTCCTTGCTTTAAGGAGAGAGTGTGAGATTGCATTCTTCTAATTGATCAAGAATCAAGGTAACTTAATCATTCACTTTGTGGCGTATTCACTTGTGGCGTTTATCTTATTCTTTTCTCTATTATTGGTGTTCTTGCTTCTTTAAGCTTTGGGTGCCATAGAGGGGAGTTTAGTTTGATTTGGATCTCTTTCAAATTTTGTCATAGAGTTCTTGGAATAAATTTCCATAGGGTTTCGCGTCACAAATTTAAAATAAATAAGTTAATGAATTAATAAAAGGATTACATAAAAGAAACGTTTTATCCTCGCCAAATAAATCCTTAATTTTCCCTACAATCATATTAAAAAGAAAGAGTATACTTTTTTCTTTTTAATTATCTATATACATTTATTTAAAAAATAATTTTTAGAAATTATATTCAATTAAATAATAAAATGTAATTTTTCTTTTTTTCATCTTAACTACAAGTATTTCGAGCCCACTAGGCTCGAACTAAATCCTGCTTGCACCAGTTTGGCCTAAAAAAGGATAAAGTGCTCTAGTATTTGCTCTATTCATGATTATCGAACCCTCGATCTCACTTAAGAGAGAAGAATGCTAAACCACTCATCCAAACACTTATTGGTATAAAATGTAATTTTTGAATTAGTTACGACTAAGGCTATTTTAGAATCTTCTAAATTTCATTAAGAACGATATGGAAAATCTCATTATTCCCCATATTCCCATATTTATTTATATATAGTATATATAGATGTATTCGTGTGGATACTATTTGGTTGGACAATTGGGCGAGTCGATTAAAATCAACACAATGTGATTTTAAAAATATTCATTATTAGTTGTTGCTCCAATCCTTTATGCTTTGCGTTACTATTTATTCCCCACCCCCGCCCCCTATTGATTTATTTAATTACGAATTATAAATATATGCCGAGGTAAAATAGCTAGTAAAAATAAAAATGAATTACATTATTTTTTGTAAACCTTATGGACACAGCCAAAAATAATCATTACTAGCAGCATCCCCGTGCTATGCACGATTAAAAAAAAGTAAAAAAAAAAAAAAGAGTAAAATTGAGAAAAAAAAGAGAAAGTATATATATATTATATATATATAGATTCTTAAATGAAATTTTTTATTTATGTTATTACAAAATATTTAAACAAGTTTATTATCAAATAGTTAAAAAAATAGTAAAATTGGTATTTTTTTTTGGGAAAATTTCTTTTTATTATTAAACGTAAAAATTAGTAGAAATAGAACTATATTTCAGGAATATGATTGAAATATTGAAATTTACAGAGATAAACTAAAAAAAAGTAAAATGAAGAGGTTTTGGAAAATAAAATATTTGCCCATTATTTGATTTATTTTGACAATTAATGTAATAAAATAATTTACTCGTATTTCATAAAATTCAAATGAAATAAATAATTTTTTTTAAATAATTAAGTGGTATAAATCCTGCACTTGATCATGTTAATTAATACTATAATTAATCAATAATATTTAAAACACAATTTAATTTAATAAAAAAATTTTTTAATTTTTTAATATACAATAAATATTTGGTCCATATCAATAAATTTTATAAAATTATGAAAATTTATTTAAGTCATTAAAAATTATAATAGAAATTATTACTTAACAACGCTATTAATTCTCTAACATTATATTCATCAATTATAATTTAGAGATCGATTATAATTCAATTATAAATTAATTTAATTTTTAAAGTAAATATAAAAATAGACAATTTAAGTAATCAAATCATATAACATATCATTAATTTGGAATCTAAACGTGGCAAGCACCAATGAAAAAGGAAAAATTATGGCTTACTTTATACTTATGTATTTTGTTTGATAATTGACGGTACAAAAGAACATGTTAACATTAATCTTTAGAAAATGAAGGACCAAAAAAAAAATGCTGAAGTAAAGAACTATTAACTTCCATTATAAGAAATAGGTTTAAATGTAAAAAATTCTAACTTTTAAGAAAAAACGAATAATTTATTTTAAAAGGCAGAGAGACCAAAAACACCTTTGGTCCAGAAATACAAAAGAATATAGTGACCAATTTTTATATATAGTATATATAATAGTAAAATAGTATATAATATATATTAGTAATGTCTAAGAAAGCTAAAGTTATTTTTTGAGAGTAAACAATTTAAAATTAAAAAAAAAATGAATTACACACCCAGTTTAAAAAAAAAATGGAAAACGTTGGATAAGGAATGTTAAAATACGTTTAAAGATAGAAAACGGTTATTTAGGAAAGAAGCGTTGTTATTTCACAAAATATTGAAGGAGTAAAATATTTGTTACAAACAATACAATTAATACACTTAATTGAATAATTTAATTGTTTATTAAACTTATCATTTTTCAATACATTAATACATTAATTGAATAATTTATTGTTATTAAACTTTATCATTTTTTAAAAATTAAAAATTAATAATAATTACTTAAAGCCATTGTTACATTAAATAACCAAATCAAACCAAACCAAAAATGTTAATTCAAAATAAATTCAAATCCAACCAATATATTAATATATTGAATAATCAAATCAAATTAAATTAAAAACACTAATTCAAAATAAATCCAAATCAAATTAATATATTAAATAATTAAATCAAACAATGTCAAGTTGAAGCCTAATTAGAAAAATATGTCACGTGTAACTTTATAGGGAAAAAATGTTGTTATATATATATATATATATTGATTAATCGAATAAAATTTGTAAGGCTATATTGGTATATAGGGTTTGGATATGTGTAAATAGACGAGCTCTACGGCTATAGTTGAAGCTACGGAGTGGCCCCGCCATAATCAGCTGTCGCCACTTCTGCCTACGCCTTACGTACACTCCCGAGACAACCCTGGGAGCTTTGCCGGATTCCGATTCTAAGTAGACTGTGACCTCCTCTATGTATCTGACCCAGAGCGAAGCCCTCAGGTACTCGACCGACAGAGGCATTCCTTCTGCCGCTGCCGCTACAGCTTCGCATTTGGCCTCTTGGACCCCACCACCAGGTGTCGATGTTCCTGCCGCCGTTGAACCTCTCCTCGCCGGCATCAAACGCTCTTCTGAAGGTTTGCTTCTTCTCTTGAATTTTTACATTTTTTTCTCTATAATTGCTTCCGTTTAGAAAAACACAACCCAAATTTATTTGAATTTAAATTTTCTTTTATATTCAGTTTAAACTATGTAAAAGGTAAATTTGAATGATAAACTATGCACCAGGAGTTTGTTGGATGCTTGACAGATTTGAATGATAGAAAAGCTGATGACTATTGCTCATTGAGTTTTATGTCATTCAATTGCTCAAGAACATTAAAGTTCAAATGCAATAAAATGCAACATCAGATCTTCTTATTTCTGCTATATTGTTGAAGTATTGATCATTTGTGGTCATTGATCCTTCCTCACATGGAATCGTTAAGATATTGTTTTTCTCCTCCAATGAATGTGAAAATTTTTGCTAATGCTATGAATAATAATTCAGATGATTTTTCCCCAGTTGGGAGGAGTTGGAAAAGTGACGTGCTTGTAATAGCAAAGGCCAAATTTGAGGATTTTGGATATATAGATAATTATTTATTTCTAAGACAACAAATCTTGCAAGCTTAATTAGTCATAGCTGAATCTATGGTATGAGAGGTTGTTTTGTGTTTCAAGTAAAGGCCAATTCAAGAACTTTGAAATAGGTATAATTATTTTATTTGTAAGATGACAAAGCTTGGAAAATAAATAATGTAGTTCTGTCCATAGGCATTAGGGTTTTGTTTCGTAATTTAAGTGCAGTTACTAAATGTAGTCTATAAGAAAATGTTAGTCAATTGATGTGTTTGTTTCCGTGGTGTTCCATAATTTGTCTGACTCTTGAATGTTCTAAGATTATTCTTTTCTTATTTCTCTAGAATTACTCCAAAACCAATAAGCAGATTTTGAAACATCAGTTCTTTTAATGTATTCCATTAAAAGTGGACACCTACAGCATTGTTCATCATTTATCTTTATTTTCTATTATGACTTCCTTGGTTGAGTGCTGCATCAATTAAGAAGTTGTCCTCCCTTGTTTTATTACATAATTATAACATACAACAATAAGAACGACTACTAAGCCGTAAACCTAAGCTAGTTTCAGTCTACATGGATGATTTCTTCCATTCCACTCGGTTTCGCATTACTTCTTTGGAAAGTGTAGAAATTAAAGGAAAGAATATGTTTTATTTCTTTCAATTGTGTTATATTTTTCAACCTCCACTCCACTATATATATACAAAAAATTGTTCCAAATTATTTTTTCACCCCACTCACAACTATATAATATACAAAGAAATTGTTCAATAAGAAAGTAATTCTAAATAGGAATAAAACCTAAACTTAGGAAACACAATCTTTACAACCTAAATTAAGGAAATAAACCTAAACTAGGAAACACAATATTTACTTAATCACAAAAGATTTTCAACACTCCGCCCGCAGTTGGTGCATAGATATCAACTCAATGCCCAACCTTGGCAAACTAGAATGAACAGCAACTTGCTAGGGCAAACATTCCTTTGTGTAAAACATCACTAGTTGCTCTTTTTGAAGCTTAAATAGGAGGCACTTAATAAACATACAACTATCTTCTCTTTTATAAAGTGACGATCAAGTCTCTATGTGCTTAGTTCGATCATGGCTGGATTTGGATTGTTTCGAAATAATACTGAATGGTGCTTTAACTATCAACAAATAATGATCATATTTGTTGTTTCACAACTTTAACTCTTCCATTATCTACGCACATAGAAGTTTCACAATATTCCCTGTCCTAGTTTCTAAATATTCAGCTTCTGCAGCTGGACCTTTCATCAACAACCTGCTTGCTTCTTGCTTCTCCATGTGACCAGATTTCCTCCAACAAAAACACAATAACCTGAGGTTGATCTCCTGTCATCAAGGGAACTAGCCCAATCCGCATTTGTATAGCTTGTTATTGTTAAATGGCCATGTTTAGAAAATAAAAGTCCTCTACCCGGAGCTGATTTTAAATATCTTAGAAACCGATGCACTGCTTCTAAGTGAGACTTCTGAGGGTCATGCATGTACTGACTCACTAAATTTACAGCATAGGCAATATCTGGTCTAGTATGGAGCAAGGTAAATCAATCTCCCGACCAATCTCTGATACCTGCCAACATCAACTGAACTTCCCACTCCAGCTTGAAGCTTATGATTTGCTTCAATAGGTGATTCATAGGTATTTGCCAAAGTTTTACCAATCCCAACATACCAGTTTCCTTTTAAGGAGATCATGATGTATTTCTCTGAGAATAAAAATCCTCTTTTTCTGACCTATGGCAACTTCTATCCCAAGGAAAATATCTCAAACTTTCCCAAATCTTAAATCTCAATCTCTAGCTAAACAAATTTTTTCAAGTGAGTCCATTTCTTCTTCATTATTTTCAGTCATCACTATATCATCAAATAAACAATAAGCAATGTGAATCTTACCGTTCATTGATGTTTAATGAAACAAAGATGAATCAGCATCGCTCTTCGCTCTGAATATACCCAAAAGAAAGCATAGTTTTACTAAACCTTTCGAACTATGCTCTTGGTGATTGTTTTAGCCCATATAATGACTTCTTCAGCTTGCAAACTTTTCCTCTGGTTTTGTCATCATCAAATCCAGGAGGGATCTCCATATATATCTCTTCTTTCAAATCACCATGTAGAAAAACATTTTTAATATCAAATTGATGCAACTCCCGGTCAAGATTGACTGCACAAGACAACAAAATTCTGATTGTGTTCATCTTGGTTACAGGGGCAAATGTTTCCTGATAATCAACTCCATAGGTCTGACTGAATCCTCTGGCTACCAATCTAGCCTTGTACCTCTCAATTGAAACCTCTCATTGAACCATCTGCCCTATGTTAACTGTGAAACCCCATGTACATCCAACTTGGCTTTCTTTCCTGGTGGAGTTACAAGATCCCATGTCCTCGTTTTCCAAGTCTCATTCCGTCAACCATTGCAGCTTCCATTTTGGGAAGTCTTGTAATGCCTCTGCCAATCCTGCGGTATAGAAAATAGAAGAATAGACAAAACAAAGGCTCTATAGGAAAGGGGACAGAGCAGTACAGAGGAAGATAAAATGAGACAGATGTGGATGTTTAGTGCATGTTTCTAACTCCCTTTTTCTAAGAGCAATAGGATATCAAGGTCATGTTTCAGAAGGAACCTGGAATTAAGATTAGGATCGAATCAACAGAATTAAAGAAGACTCAACAAGTTCTTTGTTCTTCTGTATCTTTCAGCGGACTGAAATTTCTTCTGTATTTTCAGGGCTTGAAATTGGAGAGGATGGTTGATCATAGGTATCATGCTCCATGGTTGTATCTGTATTAGTCCGCTGTATGTAGGTTTTCGAATCAGGTCTATCCAATCTTCCTACAGGTTTGGGTGGTTGGTCTCTCTTATTATCTGTCTACAGAAATCTCCCCCAAGAAAGGAATGTCATCCATCACCTCTTCCATCTAATATTTCTCACCCTGAAGAGGTGACTGGGAAGGAAAATAAGACTCAAATTCCCGAACATCCATACTCCTAATGTATTTCCTAGAAGGAGGATAATAACACTTGTATCCTTTTTGAGTAGTAGAGTAACCAACAAACATACTTCAAGGCTCTAGAATCTAATTTGCTTAGACAATTCTGATGAACAAAACAAACACAGCCAAAGACTTTAGAAGGTACAATATAAGAATTTTTTCCATGAAGAACCTCTAATGGAGTTTTAAAATTTAAAGTATGAAGACGCATACGATTGATAAGGTAAGCAGTAGTCAAAATAGCATCCACCCAATATGTTTTGAGAAGATTCATAGTGAACATAAGAGACCTAGCTACTTCCAGTAAATGAGTAATGTTATTTTCTTTCCGCTACTCTTTCCATTTTTGAGCACTAGTAATTACAAACTACGTCCTTGATTATAATACCATTAGAATCTAAATAGTACGAAAAATTGGCCATTATTCAGTACCATTATCAGTTCTTAGGATTTTAACATGCGCATCAAACTAAGTACAAATCATTTTATGGAAGTTCTGAAAACACGAAAAACTTCATTTTTTGTTTTCATCAAATAAACCCAAGTTAATCTAGTGCAACAATCAATAAAGATCACAAACCATCTATAACTAGAAAGAGAGACAATTTTAGTAGGACCCAAACATCAGAATGAATAGTAGCAAAAAGAATTAAATTCTTATTATTAATTGGAGAATAAGAATGCCTGGTGTGTTTGGCAAGTTCACAAGCATCACATACTAATGAATTAAAATCACAACTAATACGAATTAAAAATCACATTTAGGCAAACAAAGTGGGAAATAAACGTCCTAAAATAGAAAAAGAGGGATGTCCTAATCTCCTATGCCATTGAATAACTTCATGGGAAGGATTTCTAGAAGTTGCTAACAAAGCTTGACTGGTACATGAATTTGAAAAACAACTAACGTCATCCAACAGATACAGTCCATCGCGCAAGCTACCACTGCCAATCATTCTCCCCGAATTCAGTTCCTGAAATATACAATGAGTAGGGTAAAAAGTTACTTTGCAATTGAGTGCTTTTGTGATTAAGCTAATAGATAACAGATTAATAGGAAATCTAGGAAATTAATAGGTAAAAATCTAGACATGAAAACGAACAAGGGAGAGTTTAAATATTGGAATTATAAGTCAATGTAAGAAACCTGTGGCTAGCAAATTGGTAAACTCAAGGACGCCATCCGCAAACACTCTCCCTGCAAATTTGTTTGTTGCTTGTACTTAGAATATGTGAAGAAATGGTTTTTTATTAGAGCCTGTTGTATGTTTTTTATTTTGCCTCTGAATCTATAACCCAAGAGGGTATGTGCAAATTTTGCAAAGAAAGGTAAGGAAAGCATTACCTCTGAATTAACAAATAGAGACTGCATCTGAGTTGAGGACGATCAAGCTGCTGTGACAACAATCGTTTCAGGGACTGAATCTCCTTATTAGAAAAGCTTCCAGCAGTAGATGGTTCGTCAGATAAAGCTCCACTGTCAGATATGTGTGCCTGTGGTCTAGAAGAACTGACCCGCTTTCCTCCATGCCCTTTAGTTGGGCGTCCATGTAATTTGCAGCAGAACTCCTTAGTATGCCTGTTCTTACTGCAATAGTCACAAAATAATTGATCTCTATCTGAAGAAACTGCTCTTTGCAACCTGGATATGTTCTCTTGCAGAATTAGCAATCAACCCTGCTTTGTAAATGGTAGATCGGTGAACCATAGCGTTCCTCCTAGTCTCCTCTTGCTGTACAAAGTCTCCTCTTGCTTCGTAGCAAATGAAAAAAGGGTTAAAAAAATTGCTGGGGGGGGTTTATTTTTTTTTTTTTTTTTTTTTTTTCCCCCCCCCCGGTCAAAAGACAAAAAAAAAGGAAATGGAAAAAAAGGAAAAAAAATCCCCCTTGTCCAAGAACTTGGCTCGAATCTGATCATACTGCGTTAAATTTAGGCCAGCTTAGGAAAATCATACACAAAGTTCTATCTTCAATCAACTTCCACAAACTTTGAGTCGGCAATCATCAGGCATCTTACCTTGAAAGTCTTTGATATAATACAGTTTCCTGCATAACCCACTAAAGTTTCAGCAAATAACTAAGCGAAGTCAGATCTCCCTGCTTTGGTTTCAATGAACTTTCTGTCGCAATTCATACCTTTGAGCATAGTTTTCAGTTTGTGAACACGTCTTTGAAGCAGCATCCCATATCTTCTTAGCTGTATCAAAAAGCAAATATCCTCGGAAAATAGTTGGCTGCATGGAATTTATCAACCAAGACATAATAAAAGAATTCTCGGATTTCCACTTGTTAAAGGCCGGGTCTATCGAAGCTGGTTTAGTTGCTCCACCATCAAGGTATCCCTGCAAACCTCTAGCTTCAATGAATAATAAATAAGACCGAGACCAAGCCAGGTAGTTTGTTCCATCTAACTTCACCAGGCTAATCTGAAGTGAGGGGCTCTTTGAGTGAAAAACCATATCTACCTTCTTTCCATCAACCATATCTTAAAAAAAAAAATTTACCATATCTTAAAAAAAAAAATTTAAACGGCAGCAGTGATAAAAAGGACAGCAGCGGTAAAAGGCAGCAGCAGTGGTGGAAAAGGAAAAAAATTTCAAAAGAGGCAAAACTGGTGTCGAAGAACCAGTAGGTCTGCGTCGCCACACCGAGTCGAGGTCGCCGGAATAAGAATCGTCGACGGAGCTCGCTGGAAACAGCCGCACGTGCCGACGCGTGAAGAACAATCCAAATCTCTTGAAGGCACGTGTGCACACGCGTGTGGTCAGACGGCGACGCGGTTTGGACGGAGTGCCAATCGGCGGTCGTTCTTCCTTCTGAGACGGGTGGTGACGACCAACTCCCACTTTCGGCGGTGCTATGTGTATCTCAGACTGTTTTGCAAACTGAAACCATTGTCGAAAAATTCACGGCAATGGCTTTGATACCATGTAGAAATTAAAGGAAAGAATATGTTTATTTCTTTCAAATGTGTTATATTTTTCAACCTCTACTCTACTATATATATACAAAAAATTGTTCCAATATAGGAAGTAATCTAAATAATATAGGAATAATCTAAATAGGAAATAATCTAAAGGAAAACACAATCTTACACTAAATCATATAGGAAGTAATCTAAATAGGAATAAATCTAAACTAGGAAACACAATCTTTACACTAATTAGAAATAAACCTAAACTAGGAAACACAATATTTACTTCAATCACAAAGATTTCAACAGAAAGGCATAATTATGATAATCATACTTGGTTGACTGCCTTGCAAAAAAGCAAGTATAGGTGTACTTTATATAAAAAGTTTTGAACCCTGATTTGACCATAGTGCTCTAGCCCATGTCTTGCATAGTTTGAATGCAAGATTTGGCTTGGAAATTGTAAGATTTCTATACCTTAGCAAATACATTTGTAGTTTAGACAATTTATACTAAATATTCATAATCTATCTATCGTTCATAAATGTTGATAGTTGTTTCACTTTCTAAACATAAGTGACGTTTTCTACATACTAATGTTACCTATGTAATCAAATTGCTTTCATAACTGACACTTAATGTTTTCATGTGTAGAAAAATATTGAAACTTAGAAGTTTTACAATATTTATGTTGCATTTATTTTGATATAAAGGTGGTATAGAACATACCTATATATTATTTTAAAAATTAATGTTCTTACGCCAAAATAACATTTTTAAGCATATTTATACAATAACTATATGTTTCTTTTGTTTTTTTTTTCCTGTATATACTTCTCTACTATATATATAGTGCTCTATCATCCGACTATTATGGGTGCCCATAACATTATTGGGCAAAGTGAAGCTTGGTATTCTACCAGCTCCCTAGCCAAGCGTTATAGATTCGAGAGTGCAAGCAATTTGCCTATATATCCACAGAGGCCAGGAGAGAAGGATTGCGCCCACTATATGCTCACACGAACCTGTAAATTTGGAGATAGCTGCAAGTTTGACCATCCTGTTTGGGTTCCTGAGGGTGGAATCCCAAATTGGAAAGAGGTGACCTTTATTATCTTTATATGTATGATCATTATATATTATAAGATATGTTTATATAATTTCGTTATGGGAATTTTGATGAGAATCAGTAGCTTAAAGCTTAACAGATACATGTTTAAATTTTTAAAAATAATAGGTACTTCTAACTACTGTAATTCTTACCTAAATGAGTGAGCGATTAGACTATTCTAGCTTGTCCTTTTGGTTAGTATTTTTTTTTTTTTTTTTTTTTTTGTATTTTTTTTTTTTTTTTTTTTTTTTAATGTGTCCCTACAATAAGCTTCACAACTTTATCAACACTGAATGTTTGATTTTTTTTTTTTTTTTTTTTTTTTAAATGTGTCCTAAAAATAGCTTTCACACTTTATGCACACTATGTTTGATTTTATTCGCTAGCAGTTTTGGACGAATATTGTTATAACACTATCTCATTAGGGCATCCTCCATTCATAGTAGCATTAAACTGTTCCTTTGTTGGCTTTTGGGAAACATATTATACTACCTTTTTATTTGTATCCATTTTAATGTGATTTTCCCTATGAAAATTTTTCATTTTTGAATGTATTTATTTGTTATTGCGCTTATAATTGTCTCCTCTTTTCTTTTCTCCTTAAATTTTTTTTTCCTTGTTAACGAAAGAGCATGCTGCAAGTATTCTAGGGAACTTGGCTATGAAAATCTGAAAGGTTAGTGTGCTTGTGAACAGACATGTCTATGACAGAATATAGTTGTACAATTATGAGGTTGCTAGGAATTTTATGCTAGAAATGTCTCATAATTTCTATTTTCGCAATTATTTCACCACTTGTGGTTCTACAAATTAGTGAACAAAAATAATAGCTCTATACCGTGTTTATATTAGATGATGGAGCACCAAATACATCCTCTGTCCATGCCAGCCTTTCGAACTTCCTGTCCATGTCAAAAGTGCTAGGCTTATGCCCACTGTACAAATCATAGTTCTTTTTTTTTTTCCAGGTGGATTTTGGTTCACCTTTGACTGACTTTTATGTGAAAAATTTGAACTGTAGACTGAATCTTTAAACTTGTGTGGTAATGATTTTTTTTTGGGTAGATTAATAAGCGTTATTTTATGATTAAATCTGTTAAATATGATTAGCATTGCCATTATAAGCAGCTTAGCCTGGATGGTAATAGAAACATTAATGTTATCTGACAAATCTTTTCAGAAATTTACAGGGGATGGGTTAATTGCATCTTTTTTTATTGTGTTCTTGCAAATTGTGTAGAACAACATGTGTCCTAAACTTACTGTGCAATTTGCAATTATAGTCTTATGCTTTAGCTGAGGTGGACTTGTTAGTAGGCCATTAAAATTGATTTAATTATATGCAAATAAGCTTTTCAATATGACTATTTTGGAAGAATATGTAAACGTTAGAATGTGTATAATGATGATAGACCACCAAATCCACCAATATGCAAGCTTAATTTTATTTTATTTATAAGTTATTTTAGTTTTTTTACGTAATTGGATGGGTTTGGGCAGCCTAGCCATGATAAAAACCAATAGCAAAGGTACATGCTAAACTATTGCTAATTCGAGCCCTTTTGGGTGATTGACCCTTTTAGAAGTTGTTATTAGCAATATTTCTAATAAAAGGGATTCACATTATCATTTTTCTGAATATTACAAAGATGCTGTCTAGTGGATTATGGTATATTTGTGGCATATTGCTATGAGTCTACATATTTTGTTTCAGGGTCCATCTTTTGTTGACTAACCCTTATAAAAATTAAGTTATTTGCAATACCTAGCTATTAGAAGAGTTTGCATTATCATTTTCTGAGTAGTAGAAAAAGTTAGTGAATTTGATTAAAATATATTTTAGGCATATTCCTTTACATTTAGAATTAGTATAATGTTGTTTCATAAATATGCTCCTTTTAACTCCATGCTTGAACCCTATCTCTGCTTATAGCTGTTGTACCGGAGAGTCTGTTAATCTGCAAAATTTGTAGCAAAAGGGGTTAACTTTTTGCCGCTTGTTACCTTTTTGAGACATTTGGAACATCCTTTTAATAATTCATGAACTAGAAATTACAAAAGTGCTTCTGGAATGTTCATTTACCAAGCGTTACACATACCGACTCATATAAACACAACACCATTGCTTGAAACTCCTATAAGTTTCTTATTGGAGAACTAAGCAGCTAAGAACTCATCGAGTGATCAAGCATTGATTGCCCATGATATTGCCAAAGGAGACTTGTGCTAGGTTTTGTCTTTTTGTGAACCTCTCCATCAAAACCAAGAAGGCTGAGGAAATGTATTCCTTTATCCCATACAATATGTTGTTTGCTGGTCAAGGCTTCTGAGCCAAATTAGTTTGCTGTATGTATTATTATTTTACAACATCAAAATACTTTGTTATTTGCCCAAGTTAACAATTTCTGTACAAATTTTCAGTTACTTTGTAGAGTCATAGACATACATTATAAGAAGAGTTCTACATTAACTTTCATCCTTAAATATTTTTGGAGTATTTCAATTATTTCAACTTTGGATCATAGTTCCCCCTACTATTTACTAAACAAAACGTTTTTACTTGTCATAAATGATTTTTGCATTTGCATTTC
>NW_023591244.1:0-47971 GCF_014843425.1 Jatropha curcas | reverse complement strand
AAAAAGAGAGAGATAATCAGGCCCCATAATTTGGTTTGCTTTGTTAGTAAACTAAATTCAACATCATATCCAGAAAATTGTCCTTTTTTATAATTCCTTAGTTTGCTTAATTCTTGTTTTGAGCTTCTTTTGCTTCTATTACCATATTAGGGGTGTATTTTGTTTTGTTCACTACAACTCTAAATGAATATAATCAAGTAGTACATCAATCTGTCCTTGTACTATCATCCAATGTTCCGTTTTGAGTCTTAATTTCTAGAGTTTGTGCTTTACTTTTATTGTTAAGATTCATTTCCTTGATTCTCAAAACGTGCTTTTTCGAATTGGTTGGTTAATCTACGATTCTGAAGTACAATTGGAGGAATGCAAGAAGTGATTGAGGAGTGTATAACACGTGAGGGAGTGGCTTTATCACTAACTCAATTTTTTTTTCGTGTTTTTTGCCTATTCCTTGAAACACTAACCATGAGTGCAGGCACATTTGGAGATAATAGTGGGGAGGGAAGATCAAAATGGAGGACCCCAAATTTGAAACTTGTAATGGAGTCCAATTCTAGGACAGTTTAAGAAACCTTCAACATTCTGTCCAAGAATAATGAGAAAGAGTGCAGGAAGAATTAAAAGCTGCCAAAAAAAACGCTCTAAATACACAAGAGTTCGAACCTAGTACTACAACCAAATAGATTTCAAACTCATGAAGAGAAGAAGGTTGATAATCCAATCATTATTTAGGGATTGAACAATAAGTTTTAGGAAAGGGTGCAAAGGAAAGGGAAAAAGTTGGATTATGTCAATAGGTATTCATATTCACAAAAGGAATGGGTGGATTGACCGATCCAAGATCCAATTTTCCTCAAAAGAAGAGTAAAAGACCAATGTGAAGAGAAAGGATGACACTTGAGGCTGTAAATAAAAAAAGAATGTAAAAATAAAATGGAGTGAAATATACTGAGTACAAATAAAAGAAAGAGGGAGAAGAAAAGGAAAAACAAGTTCAACCTATATTTGTACGCTTTGTGCAAAGAAGATTGTTTACATCAATGATCCTAACCCGTCTTTGCCAAGTGTGTTTATGGATCCTTTTGCAGGAATTTGAAAGTATCAATTAAATCAAAAGAAGCTACCTGAGAGAAGAGACTTCGGCTTTTAAGGAAAAAGGGAGTGAGGGTTTCCAAGTTTGAGAGAGCAAAATAGTGGAGAAAAAGTGAAAAGAATAGGAAAGAGAAAAAATGATAGGAGAAGGGGAAAAGAGGCCAAGAGTGAAAAGAAACCATTAAATGGCCCAATGGTGAGTGAAACACCGAGAGAGAAAGAGAAAGAAACAGACTTTGGCATGTTGAAGAGATGGTAGGCAATCCTTGATGATTCGGTTAAAGGAAATTTTTGCTTAATTTGCCTAACATTGACACTTGTACTTTGCCTTCTAGTATATTGTTTCTTTGTTGCAGGAGTTTGCTAAATGGTGAGAAGAAAAGCTGCCTTAGCCAGGGAATATGCACTCTAAGGCTAGAGCCTAGTATAGAATATGGGAAGGAGAAACAAACAGTAGGCTGACCGTGTACTAAGAGAATGACAGAAGCCCACTGTTTAAACATTGGAGATTGGGTTTTGGGTACACTTTAAGGAAAGGAGAGGTTTCCCCAAACAACGAAAGTCTAAGTTTGCTGCACGTGGAGATGGTCCATTTCAAGCCTTGAAGCACATCAATAAATGTAGCCTATTAAGATGGACCTCGCCAAGTGGGAATGGTGTTGCAACATCCTACATTGTTAATGATTTGTTTCCTTTAACATGATGCAGATTGAGACCAAATTTTTTCAAGGAAAGGGGGAATGATACGGTCGCCGACACTCACCATGGAGCTCAATGGAATATGGGAATATAACATGGGAGATCCATTTGGTGCCTTCCCTAAAGGTGGATATGAGAATGGCTACCACTCAAACATAAAGCTCAAGGAAGCATGGAGAACATCTAAGTTTCTTACATTAATATAGAAGCAACATGTGAATGGGATACATTGAATTGGTTAGCACGGTCCCGTGCTAGATGGCCACACCCAGGCCGTGCCCTCGTCTGACTTGCCTGAAGGAAAACAACCTACCTTGAAAGCACACCCCTCGTGCCAATAGCACACCCAGGCCATGCTTCCCTCTGACTTTTGAAGCACCCGACATACGGAATGGCTAACCACTCAAACAATAGAGCTTGAAAAGTCACGCCGTGCCAAACCTAGCACGCCCCAGGCCGTGCACCTTATGCCTCCCCCGAAGGATACACATACATGCGCACAACGCCCGTGCACCCCCAAGCCGTGCACCTCTCTGCCTCTGCCCGCGAGGGACACCATACATGCGCGCACGCCCGTGCCAATCAAGCACGCCCAGGCCGTGCACTTCTATTGCGCTCTCGCGAGGAACACTCATACATGGCGCACGCCCGTGCGCCTTGGCACGCCCCTGGACCGTGCAACTGTCTGCCTCTCTTAGTTATTAGGCTGATTTGTGTTTTTGCAATGCTAATGGGTTGGGCCTTCCAATATTTATCGTCCACCCTTGAATATTAGCCTTATTTTGATTAGATTTAGTCATCCTTTAGTGATTTGGATACTAGATCTCCAAATCCTTAAGTGTTATGATTTTATTAGTCTTAAATCCTTAGTTGGTTTAGATTTGCTAAATCTACTCTTACTAACCTTCTAAATCCTTTAAAGGATCCTGGACCTCTTAGATTAGTATAAAGGCTTGTATTTTTGTAATTTATTCAACAATTATTCATGAATTAAAGACTACTTCTTCATGCCTTAGGCGTGTTTTCATGTTTTTAGAGAGAGGTGAAGATTGTAAACATTCCTTCTAATTTGCAATCAAGAATCAAGATAAAAACTTTATCAATTCTTGTGGGCGTTTATCTTATTCCTTTTACTCTATTTTGGTGTTTCTTGCTTCTTTTTAAGCTTTGGGTGCCATAAGAGGGAATTTATTCTAGATCTTTGATTCTTCCAAAACTTGTCACATTGAGTTCATGAATTTATTTTCGATTGGGTTCCGCGTCAAAAAAGGGCTAATTAAACAAGAAGTCATCAAGAGAATTATGGGCAAGCCATGTTCTTATATTCAAAGTCCAAAATCAACACAAAGAGCATCAAAATGATGAAGCATTTTGTGGAACTTGAAGACTTCTAGGCTTCTATGTTGTTGGTGGCATGTGAAGTTGAAATGGAGGAAAGCACGCCCTGCTACAGTGCCATGCCATTAGTTTGAACCTTGCTACAGTGGCCTTTTGAATTTTGCTAACAGTTGCTGTTGAATTTGCTAACAGTTGCTGTTTGAAATTTGCCTACAGTGGCTAGGCGCTAGCATAACTCGCGAGCGCGACTTGACCCTGCGCCGAGCGCAGAGAAAGTGGCAAAGGAAGAAGGCAAGAGGGTTTAGGCAGCGTAACTCGCGAGCGCGAGCTTTCCACATAACGCCTAGCGCGACCACATCTCGCGAGCGCGACCCTTAACCCGTGCGCGAGCGCGAGAAGCGCAAACGAAAGGCAGAGAGTTAGGCCGCACAGCTCCGCGAGCCGAGGCCTCACATGCGCGAGCCGAGACCAACACTCTCGAGCAGCGACCTACACTACGCGAGCGCGAAGAAAGCGCAACTCGCGAGGGCAGAGAGCTAGTTGGCCATAAGTCGCGAGCGCGAAACCTACAATGGCGCGAGCCGCGAATCAAAGCCTGTTTTATGTTTATGCTTTATTTGTTATCTTGTAACCTAAATAATGTTTAGTTTAGTAAAATAAATAACTCCTCATCTTCAATTGTAAAACACAAACTTTTTGAGATATTTGGATAAACTTCATTTGTTCAAGCTTTGCTTGTTCTCCTTGCTTAAGAGTGATAGTGAGAAATTGCTTCCTCTAATTGCATCAAGAATTAAAGGTAGAACTATCAAATTCATTGTGGCGTTTAATCTTGTTCTTTGCTCGATTAATTGGTGGTTACCGTTTCACTATAACGTGGGGGTGCCATAAGAGCGATTTAAGTCTCGATTATTGGTGTTTCCCGTTTCAAATATAAACGTGGGGTGCCATTAAGAGGCGAACTTATATCCCATTCCTTTGATTCCCGATCCACGGTTCCGCGTCAGTTCCCTCGTGAGAGTCAGAGAGAAGCAACGGCCTGGGTGTGCTATTTGGGCACTGGGGGATGCTTCAAAAGTCAGAGGGAAAGCAAACGGCCTGGGTGTGCTTATTTGGCATGGGTGGTGCTTCAAGGTAATTGTTTTCCTCAAAGCAAAGTCAGACGGGGCACCGGCCTGGGGTGTGCCATCTAGCACGGGCGTGCTAACCAATTCATGTTCCCATTCCAAGACATGGTGCTTCTATAATGTGGAGAAACTTGATGTTCTCGCATGCTTCCTTGAGCTTTATGTTTGAGTGTAACCATTTCGTAATCAAATTGTTCCTAATTTTAGGGATTTTTTACCTTATTTTTGTGGGATTTATTCCTAAATCCTTAGGGATTTGACCAATATTTTTGAGGGATTTTGTTCCTAATTCTTAGGCAAATTTTAACTTATTTTCGTGGGAATTGACAATATTTTGTGGGATTAGTTCCTAACTTTAGAGATTTGACCTTATATTATGGGATTGAGTTTATCGCCACTATAATCTTTGTGATAAATCATAATCCTTAACTAATTTGTGGATAAGATAACAAGACATTAGTTGACATATCCTTTTGAGATTAAGCAAATCGTAACTACAATCCTTGTCAATATTTCTATTATGTATATTCTTCTCGTTATGTCTCTTTATTATATTTTGTTTTGGTGTTCTTTATTTGTTATTTTATTAAAGGGTTTAATACTGCACGCCCGTGCTTCCACCTCAAGCACACCTGTGCTAGGCCTGACCTTCCACTTATTTGGACTAAGCATTACAACGCACGCCCGTGCCTCGGTTCTGACTTATATAAAAAAAATCTTTATTATTTGTGGATTTTTCTTTGATTGCTTGCTTTTGTTTTTGGGTAGAATTAATTAGGTCCATATTGGTTTGCTTTGTAAGTAAAGCTTAAATTCAATACATTTATAGTCCTGAAATTGTTCTTTTAAATTCTAGTTTCTTTTTTTTTGTGTGAAACTTTCTATTGTCTTTCTAATTACATTGTTTTAGGGTGTGTTTTGCTTGTTTTACTACACTCTAAATTGATAAATAAAGTAAGTGCATTTGTTTTATATTCTTTGTGCTACTATCCATCTCGTTTGAGTCTTTCCTTTTTCTAAGAAATTTGTGCTTTGCTTTTATTGTTAAGATTTATTCCTCGTTCTAAACGTGCTTTTTGAGTTGGTTGGTTGACCTAAGATTCCTGAAAGTACAGTTGGAGGATATTGGCAATGAGTGATTAAAGAGTGTAAACACGTGAGGGAGTTGATTTACCATTAAACTCAAATCTTCTTGTGTTTTCTCTTTGAATGATAACCATGAGTTCAGGTAAGTTTGAAGATAATAGTGGGGATGAAAGTCCAATAGATGATTCCCAATGAATATGGATCAGCCATCAACTCAACCATGGAGCTCAAAAGGAGACAAGGAGAAACAACAATGGGAGAATCCATTAGTGTTTTCCAAAAGTGGGCCATTACAAAGAAGTTCCAAGCAAAAGAGATATGGGGCAGCCATATCCTTATGTTTCCAAGGCCCAAATTACACAAGAGCTTCATGATGTGGCCATTAACAAAGTGTTGTGTGGAACTTGAAGGCAACACCTAGGCTTTCTTACAATGTTGGAGACATGTGCTGTGGTGTAGCACACCCTACCATGCTTAAAATTATGTAGGGAATGTGGCTTGGATGTGTTCTTAATCCCTTGTTGCTTGTTTTTGGTCTAATTAATATGTAAGGGATATGGGCTCATAGTGTTTATTTAAGTTGTTTTGGGTTGGTTTTATGATGCAGCAATCTGCCCAATATCAATTGTTGTGTTTTGGGGCTGAAATGACTTTATTTTGTGGTTTTAGAGTAAGCCCATGTGTTTTTTGGCCTTAGGGTAGCCTAAGTTAAGATTTTTACTCTTCTTTTAGTATTAGGTTTGTTTGAGGCATTTAAATAGGCCTCCTTAAGATGTAAACGGGAATTTTTGGGCATAATCTTAATCAAAGCTCAGAATTGGTTCATGCTCCTTGCATTTGTTCTTCTTAATTAGAGGTGTTGTGAGAATTTGCTATCCTCTAATTGCATCAAGAATTTAAGGTAAACTTATCAAACTCGTTTGTGGCGTTTATATTGTTCTTTGCTCGATTATTGGTTTGTTACCGTTCCTTATAACGTGGGTGCCATAGAGCGATTAATCTCGATTATTGGTGTTTCCGTTTCCTTATAAACCGAGGGGTGTCCCATAGAGGGAACTTACATCTCATTCCTTTGATTCGATCCGTGTCATTTTGGTATCAGAGCCAAATGCAAAAGTTTTGGGGTAAATTCTGTTATCTTAGTTAGGGAATTTGAGTTTTCTTGTTGTTGGATTCATTGTTGTTTATTCTGTTGTGTTCCTTTCACATTCTGAAGATCTAGACAATTATCTATTTAGATCTTGTTGATCTAGAACATTATCTCTTTAGATCTTGTTGGATCTAGAACAATTTCTCTTTAGACTTTGTTGGGATTTTTAGATATTTCTCTTTAAAATCTTCTTGAATCTTAGTTTTCTCTTTGTATCTTTCTTATTGTTTGCCATCAGTTTTTCTAGTTTACCCTTTGACTAATTCAAGATCTATTCTTTGATTATTCTTGTTTGTTTGCTTGTTTCCTTGATAAAAAATAAAAAAAGATTCCAGACATTGGCAGCCTTAGATCCTTATTAATTAGATCTTACAACACAAAAAAAGGTTCATTATAAGAAAGATAAGTTCAGATAATTGTTAAGGTCATTACCCTACTTAAGTTTGAATTGGTAAACACAAAATTGTTGGACACCTACATACTAAGTCAAAAATCTACCTAGATTGAAATTGGAAGACAACAATGGCTGGAACAACCAAAGGCATTTTGAACTTATTTGGGAATTTTATTGTAGTCTACCTTACATTCAATTGAAGGATATCAATATTTTGAACTTGATTTGGGATCTTATCTTGAGAAAACACAAAAGTCCATTGTTTGGTTACAACCTAAATATTAAGTCATTACTACCTAAATTGAGAATTGGGAGACACAAACCAATCCAATTATAAACCTTGTTATAAGGCTTACCCTACCTAAATTGGGTCACATTTGTGGGTAAGTGGAGGATACCAATCAAAACACGCCCTATGCTACAATAACTTGCTACAGAACTCCAGAAGCCAATCCGTGCTACCAGTAACCTTAAAAAAAAATTTTTTTTTTGGGTTTTCTTTGTTCTTGCATTGTTTGGGTAGAAGTAAATTAGGTCCATATTTTGGTTTGCTTTGCAAGTGAACTAATTCATACACTATATCCCTAAATCCGTCTTTTAAATTCCTAAGTTTTTCTATTTCCTTGTTTGTGTGCTACTTTTGCTTCATTTATATGTTAGGTGTAATTTTGGCTTGTCCAAACACTCTAATAATAATCAAGTAGTACATTGGTTTTGTTCTTGGTGCTACCAATGTCCATTTTGTTTGAGTTTCCTTCTAGAATTGGTGCTTACGTTTTCTTTTTGTTAAGGTTTATTTTCCTTGTGTTCTAACGTGCTTTGAGATTGATTGGTTGGCCTGAAATTCTGAAGTACTAATTGGAGATTTGCAGGGAGTGATTGAGGAGTGTAAAACACGGTGAGGGAGTGCTTTATCACTAAACTCAAATCCTTTTTCGTGTTTTCTATTCCTTGAATACTAACCATGAGTAAAGGCACATCTGGAGATGGTAACGGAAGATGGAAGCCCAAATTAGAGAACCCTCATTAAAAATTTTTCAATGGAATCTATTCAAGGACAATTTAAACCTTTAACAATCTCTTTTCAAGACATGAGGGAAGAAATTGCAAGAAGATGAAGGCTTCACAAAGCTCTAAATGCCACTAAGCCCATTTCCACCAAAGTTAGAATTCAAACCCATGAATAGATGAGGAGACTGAAAGATACTAATCCTAATAAAATTGATGGAGACTTGGGAAGCAATCAAAATGAGGATTCCAGAAATTCAATGGTAAAAACAATGCTGTAAGAGTACCCTTGAATGGAAGAGAAAGGTAGAACAAAATCTTTGAATGCCATAACTAATTCCAAGGAGAGATCCCATCTTGCAGCCTGTGGAGTTTCAAAGGATAATGCAATTTTTTGGTGGGAACAATTGCTACTAAAAAGAAGAAGTAAGGGGGATGCGACAAGTAACCACCAATGGGAGATCATGAAAGGAATTATGCAACCATAAAGTTTTGTTCCCTGCCTCATTACTTTAGGGATTCACAAACAATATAGCAAGATGGTGCAAGGAGGGAGGAAGGTGGAAAGAGTAACTACAAGGAGATGGAGATTTGCCATGGCAAGAGCCAAGATTGAGGAAGAAATGTCCAAATCACCAAATGTCACGATTCCCTTAGAAGGTCCTAAAATAGCAATATTGCTGATGATTGGAGATGTATCGCTATGATAACACTAGACGAGAATGGTAGATTATGGCCATGAAGCTAGAAAGGCAGAAAAAAGGAAAGTCCTATCCCAAAACAATAAATATTCCAACAATACTTTGGGAACCAAATGGTCCCCAAAGGAGGAGAGAAGAGAGATTTCAAAGGTCCTAGTTTCCAAAAGAAACGGAAATCAGTTTCGAAAGGTTAAGAGGGTTGCCCCAAACTACAATTCAAAAGGAACAAAGGTACTTCTAACTCTATAAAACCCTGCTAGAGAGATTAAATGCTTTAAGTGTTTAAGGAAAAGGGCAATATTGCATCTCAATGATCCTAATAAAAAGGGTTATGATTGTGGGAAGAGGAAATGTAGTTCTGTAAGTCGCGATATGTAGTGATTGTGATGATATGCCTCATTTGGCATGATGTTGAATAATGATATTCAGATGAGGATGAGCATAACTTGTTGTTTGCTGAACTTGGAGAAATCTCTTATTGTTAAGGCGAGTTTTGAATATGCCCCCCCGCCCAATGTTAAGGAGGAGAGCCTGGAAACAACCGTGAGAAAATGATTTTCACACAAGATGCTTGATACATGTAAAAGTGTGCTTGCTATTATTGATGGGGGTAGTGCACCTATGTTGCTAGTGTGAGTAATGGTGAATAAGTTGAATTGGGCATGTCTTAAAAACATCCCTAAACCTTAGATTGCCAAATGGTTGAATGATGGTGGAGAGGTGTAATATACGACCCTAGCTAATTAACAAGTATCTTGGCAAATCAACAAGGTAATCTAGCGGAAAAGATGCAATCACGGAAGTACCCATCAATCCCTTTTAACCCCCAAGTACCTTGAAGAGAGAAAAACAAGGAATTTAAAAAACTAAGAATCAGAAACTTACCTTCCAAAAAGTACTCTTTGAAATACAACTTTGAAAATTCTTGGCCGGCAATAAATCTTGGTAGAAACTCACAAGCCTAAATTACTAAGGAAATTCAGGTTCTAAATTTCCATAGCAAGGATGAAGAAACACGGTTTGTTCTGAAAACAAAGAAAACACGTTGGTTTTGATTCAAATTAATGGTTGACTGCTTGGCAGCTCTTTACAATGCAATATAAATAAACCTAAGCTAACCCCTAATACTATTAATTTTAAGTTAGCCAGGCCTAAACCTAATGTGGCCCAAATGGGCCTTTAAATTAATACAAGTCCAAAGCTACTAATTAAAAACAGCCTGACTTAAACATTAAACTAATTCTAGGACTTGGCCCAACTCTGGAAAATAAGCCCAACCCAGCATTAACAACTTAATTAATTAAGTCCACTAATAGAATTAAATAAAAGCAAAGACAAATGGCAGAGGCCTACACAACGCCCATACTTTAAGCTCTAATAAAATAACATCCTCCTAAATTGCCTAAGTATAGAACCATGTAAGAATGGCATCAATGGGCCAGCCTCATTTGAACTTGAAGAAGCACCATAACAAGCTTTGGGTGATTCTTAAGTTTCAATCTCACATCTTGCATAATTATGATCCTTGTAAACTCCAATGTGATTTTGCTTCTTGAGTATGCATTCAAGGCCTTTTCGAGCTTGGTTGCACGAGCTCTTGTGATTGGTCCACCACGGGTAGAGCTAGAGGATCCTTCACCTTGCCTTCTTGAATCCGTATCCATTCCCTTCCCTCCTCAAAAAAGATTTGTCCTCAAAATCTGAATCATAATCAAATGGAGAAAGGTCAGAAAACATTAAAGGTAGTAGACACGCCATAAGACACGCCATACTCACCTGGTAGATCAATCTTGTAGGCATTGTCATTGATCCTCTCTAACACTTGAAAAGGCCCATCATCTCGGGCAGCAAGCTTTCGCTTCCTTTGGTTTGGGAGTCTCTCCTTCCTCATGTGCTCCCAAACCCAATCTCCAGGTTTAAATACCACATCAGCAAACTCCTGCAGCAAAGAAACACCGCTAGATAGCAAAGAAGATGTGTCAGTGTTAGTCAAATTAAGCAAAGTTTTCTTAAACTGAATCATTGAGACTGGTCTACCCTCACTAACACTGCTTTGGATCTCTCTCACATACATGTTTTGTTTCTTTCTTCCCTCTCTTGGTGTTTCACTCACCATTGGGCCATTAATTTTTTATGTCCTTTTGTGGCCTCTTTCTTTAACCTCACTTCTTTACCTCGTTCATTTCTCTCGAGCTCAAAGCATCAATTCCATTTTCCCTCAAAGCTGAAGCCTCTCTCTCAAGTAGCTTCTTTTGATTAGCAGATACTTCAAATTCCTGCAAAGGATCCACAAACACACTTGGCAAATGTGGGTTAGGATCATTACTGGAGAAATAAGCTTCTTTGCACAAAGTTACAAATATAGGTTGATTGTTGTGCAAAACACGTTTAACCTCACTTGTCCTAGCTATTAAACTCACATGTTTTTCCTTTTCTTCTCCCTCTATCTTTCTATTTGCACTTTGTGTATTTTCACTCATTTTATTTTCACTCTCTTTTTCTTTCTTTTCACCCTCAAGTCTGATACCTTGCTTTTTATATTGGTCGACATACCCTTATACCTTGCTTTTTATATTGGTCGACATACACTTCTTCTGATCAAACTGGTGTTAGAATGGTCTTCCGCTCATCCTTTGTGATTGAATATCTATTGAGGTAATCCACTCTTTTCCTTCCTTGCACCCTTCCTAACTTATTGTTCAAATCCCTAAAGTAATGATCAGGATTATCAACCTCCTCATTTTCAAGAGTTTGAAATCTAACTGTTGTAGTACTAGGACGAGCTCTTGTTGTACCCTCCCTGTGGCATTAGGGTCATGTCTTTTTGTCTTTTGTTCTTGAATCTCTAGTCTGTCATTAAAACTCTCCATAAGCCTAGTGATTCGTCCCATCTGTCTAGAGAAGGCATCTAGAAAGGCTTGTAGTTTTGGATCTTCAACTTTGAGTGGGCTGTCATTCTTATCTCTAGATGAATCAGACATCCTGAAATAAGATTGCAAACACAAACTAAAGGAAATGGTTAGTTTATCACTCCCTCACGTGTTTCTCTCTTTACTTGGCTTTTCACAATATGTGGGTTTCACTCCAGCCTTTTACCACTCTTTTCACTTGAATAATTGCACTTCAGAATCCCAAAGTTGCTACAAAAGTGTTTCCAAGGCAGGAAAGTTAGGAAAGCAAAGAATATAATCAAAGTTAATGCACAAACTCTTATCCAGAAATTCACCACGTTTTGAATGGCAATACAAGAATAAGAAAAGGTCTGTATTGCTTAGAAATAATAAACTAAAGTGTAGGAACAACAATGGTAACACTTTAGCAATGATAAGAGGCAAGGCACCGGCGTGCTTGGAACGGCACGGGCATTTTGGACTTCCAAGAGGCAAGCACGGGCGGTGTGCTATGTTGCACGGGGCGCTTGCTTGGACTTCCAGAAGCGAAAGCACCGGCTGATTAAAGAGCGTAGCGACGGCCGCTGCTTTCTCCCAGCCTGCAATTCCGCCTGGACTTCCAGAGGAAAAAGCAAAGCACGGGCTGATTATAGGGGTAGCACGGGCGTGCTTCTCCCTGAATGTGCGAAATCCAAAATTTCCTAACTATTACAGCTCTAATTGTTCCACACAAATAAATAATAGATTACTAGAATCAATAAATAGACAATTCTGGACAAGATGAACGAAGTTAATCCACTACAATGGACAAGATGAATGAAGTTAATTCACTATAAAGCAAAATTAACTATGGACCTAATCAATCTAATTATCAAAGCAAGTATTCAAGAAAAATTTTCCCAAGAACAGAATGTAACTATAGCAGTGCTAGAATAAGAATTCAATCTTCAGTGCACAATCTTACGTTGTCACAAATCAACTCTCAAGTGCTTCATACAAGTGTATAGTTTACTAGCATATAATTCTTAGGTCAAACGAATAACAATCCTTTTTTTTTTCAATGCGAATTTGCAGCAAAATTTAAACAAAAATTCCTTTTTCTTTTCATTTTTTTTTTAAAGTCCCTAACCCTAGGATAGATTGAAATCCACAACCACAGTGCTCTGATACCAGATAATACGACCCTAGCCAATTAACAAATACTCTCTCTTTGCAACAAACAAGGAAATCTAGCCGGGAAAGGATGCAATCAAACGGAAAGTAACCCGTTCAATCCCTTTTAAACCCCCAAGTACTCTTGAAGAGAGAAAAACAAGGAATTTAGAACAAGAATCAGAAAACTACCTTCAAGTTTACTCTTGAAAACAACTCTTGAAATCTTGGCGCAATTAATCTTGTAGGACTCACAAGCCTAATTACTAAGGAAAATTCGGTTCTATTCATTGCCAAGGATGAAGAAAACACGGTTTGTTCTTAGAGACAAAGAAAACACGTGGTTTTATTCACAATAATGCTTGGGGGGGGGGCTGCCCGTGCAGCTCTTTCCAGATACAATATTAAATAACCTAAGCTAACCCTAATCTAGCTTATAAACTTAAGTTAAGCCTAGGCCTAAACCTTTAATGTGGCCCAAATGGGCTAATTAAATACAAGTCCCAAGCTAACTAATTAAAAAAGCATGACTTAAACATTAACTAATCTAGGACTGCGCCCAACTCTGGAAAATAAGGCCCAACCAGCCTTAAAATTAATTAATTCACTAATAGAATTTAAATAAAAACAAGGGACAAAAATGGGCAGCAGGGCCCCTACACAAGGCCCATACTTAAGCTCATAATAAAAAATAACATCCTCCTAAATTTTGCCTAAGTAAGAACCATGAGAAATGCAAATCCAATGCGGGGGCCAGCCTCTTGCACGCCGCAAGCACCATAAACAAGGCTTTGGTGCTTTCTTCAACGTTCAATCTCACATCTTGCATAATTCATGATTCTTGAAGCTTCAATGTTGATTTTATTCTGAGTAAATGCATTCAAGGCCTGTCTCGTATTGCTTGGTTGCACGAGCTCTTGTTATTAGTCCCTCGGGTTAGAGCTAGGAGGATCCTTCACCTTGCTCCCTTGATCCGTATCATCAGGGGTTGACCCTCAAAGAGAGGCTGGCCCTTTTGTCTTCCTTCAGTTGACCCATTTGGATTAAAACCTTCTTACCTTGGTCTCATAGCAATGAGCGGACTGAACTTGGTAGTACTGAGTTTGCAAGTTGTTGCATTGTTGAAGTTGGTGAAAGCTGGTGAGGTTGGTGAAGCTGGTGAGGTTGGTGATGGCACTGTAGTGTGGCTAAACTTGGATAGGCACTCGAACATGTCTTACAACGCTAGATAAGGGGCTAGCTGGGATTAGCGGTTTTACAGTGGGTTTAAGTATGTTACCAGGGTAGCTGAATGTGAGGTAGATCGGAACTCCCTTGTCCAATTGTGCATGACTAAAAAGAATATTTTGTGTTCTTTTTAAGTTTTTTAATTGTTTATTGAGATGATATGTCTTATGAAATGCGCACAAATCACGTCATAATTCGTTTTAATGATATGGATTCACATCATTGGGTGCATACAAGCCCTAAAGGATAGGTTCTATAGGGGCTAGTGACACAAATAGAAAATTGGCTTATTAAGGGCGGAACCTTGACCTTGAGTAAGGGATATACCTAACCACATGTGAAAACAAAAGAGTTTCGCCGTGGGTCTAACAGTACGCATACTCATGGGCCCACCCCCAAAAGGATTAGGCATGGTTTGCGTAAACAGGAGGACGCTTTGGCTGTCCGTCGACATAATCAAGAGAGACCTGCCGATCAGTGCTACTCGCTATCCAGACTTAGAAGTTTGGAACAGAAGAGAAGAAATTCATTTGAATTCCGTTTTTATTCAATGGAGAAAAAGATTCTCCAATCGTGCAAATAAATCAACAAATTTAAATGTTTTCATTAAATGTTTACAATTAAAGTCCAAATTTCCTTATCCAGTATTTTCTTAAAGAAAGAAACACTTTGATCGTGTTAGGTACCCTGCAAAAACCAAGCACAACAAAAATAATACCCTGAAGAAGGTGCAGGTTAGTTGATGCAGCTAATTATAGTCCACTTTATGCAAAAATGATTACATATGTCCCCAGCCAGAGTTCGCCAAATTTGTTGTGAATCCCCCCCTCCGGAAGCAAAAAAAATATGCCCAGAATGAGGTTGTCACATTTCTGTTTTATGAAGTCGCCAACCTAGTTTATTTGAAGTCGTCACCTAGTTTATTTTTATAAGGGAAAACTAAGAAAGAACCCTAAATGACTCCAATTGTAATTAACCTAAGTCTAGATTAATTATCCCAAAGCTTAAGGCACAATCTACGAACCCGAGGTGGATCCCGAGACTATGTCATGCTGATTAACTAACCTAAGTATAAATGCTTTGCAAGATAATTTGATGCAATTGGGCCAACAAAGTGTTTTGATGATTTCGACTTGCCGCTCGGGGTTAAATCCCGAATGTGCCTGCGTACTCCCGTTTGAATGAGAGATCAAAGCCGACATAGTTTGATAAAGCCTATTCAAAGGCATTTTGAAGGGGTATGCTTCATGCATGAGTGTGTGTATGCTTCGTGCATTTTTTAGGCATTTTGCCAAAGATTTTGCCAAAGATGATGATTTTGTTTTAGCATTTGTTGCCAAAAGGTATTGATTTGGGCAATTTATTGCCAAAAATTTGATGGTTGGGCTAATGTCACCGAAAATGGTTGATTAAGGCATTCGTGCCCAAAGATGATATGTATTTAGGCCCAAAGTTGTTGCCCAAAGATTGGTTAGGGCGATTTGTCGCCAGAGTGATGATTAGGGGGCATTTGTGCCAAAGGGGTTTTGGTTGGGCGATTTGTCGCCCAAAGATGATAAGGCTATTCGTGCCAAAAGATGGCTATGTAATTTTAGGAAATTTATTGCCAAAGAAAAGTGATATTTGGCGATTTTTTCGCCCAAAAGTGGATATTTGAATTATAGGCAATTTGTTGCAAAAAGCGATGATTAAACCGTAAAGCAATTTTGTTGCCAAAAAACGTGATTGATTAAACTGTAGCAATTTGTTGCCAAAAAACGTGATTGGATTAAGGCTTTTAGGCTACAATGTATTGATTTTAAATTGGACCTTTTAGCGAACTGTTCGAAATAAAAGGTTAATTACACCCGTAGTTATTAATTAACTAGGCACTTAACCAAATATATTTGAGTTATGCATTTAATACCACGATTATTGATTAACGGGGGCATTTTAGCCTAAACTTAATTTACTTAAGGCAATTTTGCTGCCAAAATGACGATGGTGTCGAATTGCAGTTTTATTTAATTTATTTAATTAGAATTTAGAAGTAGAATAGAATATGCCACAAAATGCTGAAATTAAAATGGGCAGAGTTTCGCTATTACCTGAGTAATCGGCCGGCCGTCTTCTTAGCTTCAGTTGAAAAGGCGGCCGCTTCTTAGCTTTAGCTTGAAAATTCCAGATTAAGCTCCTCGTTTGGGGAATATTAATTAGAATTAATTCAATTAAATGACCAAGTATCCCAACAGCAGAATAATACAAGCCTACACTAAATGCAGAAAAGCAGTGAAAGAACCACAAGGAGCGTAGGGGAGAAGAGAGCATCCATCAACACAGATTGAGTGTGTAAAACTGTCGATCGGGGCTGTATTTATAGGGAAAACCCGGGCTGAAGGGCGGCCGCTGCCGCCGTGGACGGCGGCTGCTGCCACCCTATCCTGTCCACTCGCTAGCTTTTCATTCCAAAGGCTTTTTCGGAGTTCCGTACCTCCAAAAAACATTCCGGGACGAGTTCTGCGATCCTCGCAATTTTTCGGATGTTTCAAGTACCATACTGGCATACTTTCGGTGAACTTTTCGAATGGCTTCCGGTCCGGCCGGACTGTTTGCAGTCCGGGAAAATACCGAGAAAAACAGGCTTTTGAGCCTCAAAATTTGAGTATTCAACAGTGTTGTTACAATTAATGGCGGAATTCAAAACAGTCGAATTAAATGAAAGGACCACAACTTTCCTAATATCACCTTTAGGGTTTAAGGTAGGAAAGAGATTAAGAAGAGACAAATGCATGAATGACCCTAATATCACCTTTAGGGTTTAAGGTAGAAAAGAGATTAAGAAGAGACAAATGCATGAATGACGTTTATAAGTACAAAAAAGTAAACTCAATTTAAAGTTAATATTTTTATTAAAGTTTATGAATAAGTGGACAGCTTTTGGAGTCAACTCTCTACTCGAACCCAAAATCGAAAACCAGAGATTATGGGTTCGATCCCAAGTGGAGTCACCAGGTAGAGGACGTAGGATTTTCCAAAAAAATGGAAAGAATCGAATCGAATGGGCTTGGTTGATTTTATTTAGTAAATTGGTTTTCTTTATTTGAACCATTCGTTAATCCTCGGAAAATGGTTCTCTTACTTTGTAAGAGTTTTATTTTTGGAGTCGCCACCCTTATTATGGAAATTTCTCAAATTAGTTGATTCTTTAGAATCGACTAACTTGGTTTTAAACCATTGACGGGTTTCAGGAGTTAGGTATGACATGGGAAGGTGTTAGGCACCCATATCGCTCGGTTAAACTGGCCTCCTAATTGTCCAGTTATTCACAATTCACCTAATAACATAATTAACTAAAAATGAGATGAAAAATAGTTTTGATGCAATTTTGGAAAACATGTCAATTAAGCATTTTAATGGAACTTAAAATTAAACATTCAAAAGAAGGGAGGTGAGGAGAAAAGAATACATACCACTCCTATAATACATTCTATCCAATGCCCTCCAAATTTCCCAAACCCATAATAATTACCATCACGCAATAAATGTGACCCATTAAGATCTCTTACTTTTTGCATAATATAACATTAAAATAAAACCAAATAACAACACCCATACAATACAATCAAAACATAAACATCATTCACAGAATTAAAATTATACATCCACAAACATTTCACATTCATTCATTCACAAATGATCAAATGATGCATATTCTAATTATAAAGTTAACAAATGAAAGGTTAGTACAATAATAATCATAACAAGTTAAGCTTAAGATGCATAAATTTAAGAGACAGAATAATAAAGTGCTTGAAAAGTAAACGATGGTAATTAAAAGGCAAGAATTTAAAGGATTGAACAAGACTTAAGTTCATGGCCTTGATGTTCATCATGAATGATGAACAAGTACAACAATCACTACTCTCAATCTTGTTTATTTGCTCATTTGGACCAAAAACGAGTTGTATACACACTTTAAGCAAAGTACACCAACCACTACTCTTAAACTCGATTGGATCTCAGAATCAAAGCATGATTGTTAATTTTGAGTTGATGAGGCTCTAAAATGAAGGTCCAGTGCCGTACGGATCTTGCCTTGATCAGAATACCCACAAATAAGCATTCTGGAGCCTTATGGGAAGAAGTGGCATAGGGCCCATGCTAGTGGCGTGCACTATTGCACTGTGGCTTGCGCTATTATTGCTGTGGCATGCACCACAGCATGTGGTTTGCGCCATCACCACCCAAAAAGCCCCCTTTTTGGTTGATCATAGGTTTCTCTCACAACATACCTTAAGAATGGTGGCTTAAGCCACCAAAGAAAAGAAAAAGAGGAGGAATAAAGGTTTAGACTCTCAATTTAACTTTGCTTTGAGGAAAAACTCAAGATTGGATCACAAACGGCAAGAAACACCCAAGAACTTTTTTCTTTGATCAATGATCCGAGATTTACTTTATTAGTGTTTTTGAGAAAAGTTGATGAGAAACCCACTGAAGTTGTAATGCCCTATTTTCTGTATCTGAAATAGTGGTCTACCAGTCTGTGAATAGTACCATCAGTACCGGAATTAGTATTATTTCAGTCTAGAAAATTACTATTTATATTTTATATTTTATTTAATATTTTTGGAGCAGGCATATATGATTTTTATGTGTAGAAAATAAGCAATGAATTTATTTGAAGAATTTAGATAATTAGTGAATAGTGAAATATCGTGTTTTATTAATTAAGGAAATTCGAGAAATTATTTTTATGGAGTAAATTAAAGAATTTTTTAGAGATAAATAATATTTTGGAGTTTAATTGGAAAATATTTTTAGTCATTAGATTAGAGTATCATTGGCTTAATCTTAAATATCCAAAAATACTTCTTAAGGAAGTAGTGGAAAATGACTAAAATGCCCTTATTGGCTATATAAGTCAAAGCTTATCCAATTGAGCAATCACTTTTTCTTTTTCTTCTTCTTCTTCTACTCTTTGGCGTCTTCATCTTCCCTTCCTCCTCTCCATTTTTCTTCATTTCCTACTTACTAAACACACAAATTTCACTCCATTAAACCTTAAATAAGTGATTAACCTTGGAGAATTAAAGCTTGGGAAGTGATTTTGGGTGTTAGAATTCAAGAAAATTTGAGAATTCTTTACTTAAGACAAGTAAGTGCTTTGATGATTTTCTTTCTTATCTTTGGGTTTAGATTCCTATTTTAGCATACTCATGCTTATTCATGCTCCAAATCTTTCTTTTACTTGTTCTTTTGGTTATGATTTTTGGAGTTCTTTTATAAGAGTTGGGAGAACCCTCCACCAAAGACAAGGGGAAAGCTAAGGTTTAAAGCTTCGAGAGCTTTAATCTAAGCTTGTTAAAGCTTGTTTTTAGGTTAGTGTTCATAAATACTTTTTCCCTCTTTCAATTTTTGAATTTTGAGAATTTATGCTATTATGTGAAAATTAAGAATTTTGTATGAAATGTTTGAATTGTTGAATTTTGATTGAATAAATATGCTCTTGGTTGATTTCTAAGCATGAGTACATGTTTGATTGAAGAGGAAAAACATTTTCCTCTTCTTCATCCAAGAGAGGCCGAACCTACTAAGGAAAAAGGGCCTTAAGTTTTTCTTGTTTTCTTTGTTGTTTATGCTTTTAAAATGATGCTTTAAGGAAAAAGGGCCTTAAGTTTTTCTTGTTTTCTTTGTTGTTTATGCTTTTAAAATGATGCTTGATGAGTATTTAGCATGTGGTAGAAATTTCTACCTTTATCTTTTGTGTTTCATAATTTTTCCATGACTAAAGTAAGCTAAAATTTGGGAATTTGACATGTCAAGGTCTAATGAGGTGAAATGATGTGAATGTGCAACTAAGACTAAAAGCATGATGTTAGACCCAACCCGACTTTTTCCTAAGTAAATCAAATATGAGATTTTTTCTTACTTATGCCATAACATTGGATAGTCATCTTTTGGGATTATGGCATACCTTTAAATGATAAAATGCTTTTGTTTGATGGTTGCTTTTGTTTGATGGTAAATAATATATGTATGAGAAGTTTGGATGAAATGCTATGCTATACCTTGAGAAATGAGGAATTTCCTATGACTTGAATCATAGGTTTATTTAGATAAAGTTATGTATAAATCATGTGTGATGAAGTGAAGTTCTCTTGATTATTTGTATATTTTAGGATTATTTGATGAATATAAGACATAAGTTTGAAAAGTGTTTTTTATGATAAGAATTTCCTATGATAAGATATTATGCTTAAGCATGAAACTTTAGTGAATTATTTGAGTTCTAAACTAAGCATATAATATGATTTTAAGAAGACTAAAGAAAATAAATTTTATAAGAAATGTTATGAATTAAAAAGAATAAAGATATGTTTTTTGGCAAATGTTATGAATTAAAAAGAATAAAGATATGTTTTTTGGCTCTAATATACTTGGTGTGAATTTGATGTGTGATTCGATTTATTATGTAAGATGAGAGCATGCTCGGCATTTGATGCCATTAAGATATGAAGCTATGATCATATACTAGGCACGTGGGTGCCTTATGTTAGAGCGGACACGCTCCATATGTTATGATAGGCTCTTGAAGCCCCTATGATTTGTCATATAAGGCCATTGTGAATAAGATTATGAAATCTTATCTGCTTCATTTTCTCCTAAGTGTATGTGAACCCCTTTAGAAAATATTTTTAAGGAAATTAAATTAATGAGATTATATTATTTTAGTTGATCTTAGTTTAGGAATAAATGATTATATTGTTAAATGAATTTTCAAAGCATGATAATTTGGTACATGGTTTTAAAATAAATAGTATGTTTGTTGGTAAAATAAATATCTAAAGTAATGAACATATGATATGAAAGGACCAAGTTATTTATGTTATCAAATTGTAAGTTTACTTTGATATCTCTTTTGCTATAAATGTCTATGCATGTTGAATGTTCAAATGATTTTATGATTGTGAACCTTTTTATGAAATTTATGTTTTAAGTATGCAACATTGGTGAGTATGTGTTTTATGAGTACCACTGAGCTTAATACTGAGCACGTTGATTTTTATCACGCATAGGTTGAAGACCGTTGTTGCTGTGCCAAGACTAGAGGAGTAGCATCAGAGCAGAAAAGCTTATTTTGCTAGCGGTAGGATTAGTTTTATGTAATTAAGGATTATGGCATGTATAATCATTATCTATTTGGTGATTATGTTTTTCGAATTATAACTTAAGCATGTTATTATAAATTATTTTGGTGTATATATTTGGAGTTAAGCATGAGACTTATTTAATGATTGGATATAAAATATTTATAAAATTCGTAAGTTAGTTTGCAATGTTTGAATATTAGGATATCATAATATATATATATATATTAATTTAGTAGTAGGTATAGTAATATTTTATTTTTTCTTGCTTGTTTTCATATACGAGTTTTGTATATATTAGTAGATTTATTTGTTTATTTTATATTTATTATTTTTTATTTTGTATTTTTTGGGGAGAGTTTGAAATTGGGCTTATATTATGGTATGCACAGATAGTGGGGACTGAATTTAGACATTTGTCAAAATCAATAAGTTTGTGGTGGTGCTTCCAGGTTAATATGTCTGTACTTTGTAGCTATCATAGTGGTAAACCATAAATTAAGCAACATCACTCATTGGTGGTGAGGAACTTAATACGAATCAGATACATGTGCGGAGTTAATATGGATTTAGAGGAACAATTCAATCAGAACAGGCTGATATAGGAAATTACATGGATGACTTACCATTGGGCAATGACTCTTGAGCATTCTAGACTAGCCCAAAATCACGACAGACTAATTCTTGCAAAGCTTACTCCCCAATATCACCTACACATTTTGGATAGAATAATTAGAGTCAGTTGGGTACCACCAGACAAAAATAAACTTAAGATCAATACAAATGGAGTGATGGGAAGAAATGGAGGGGCTAGCGCTGCGATTGTTAGGGATTACCAAGGAAGATTCATAGCTGGTCTATCTTTCAAAATTGACACTTCACACTCGCTAGATTTGGAGACAGAAGCTGCATTCAAGGGAGCTCTCTAGGCAATTAACCTAGGTGAAATTCAATGCTTAGAGATTAACTCTATGGATTTGAAGAAACGGACTGAAACGGTGAATGATAACAGGGTCTTCAAAAAATTGCTGGTGGAGCATAACACTTCAAAAAATTGCTGGTGGAGCATAACATTCACATTCAACATATTTTTAGAGAAGGGAACCAAGTTGCACACCATTTAGCTTCATTTTCTCTTAAACATAATTTTTACACAACTTTTATTACATTCTCAAGTTTTCCCAAACTAGTTAGGGGGGCTATTCTTACCGATGTATCTTCTCCTATTTTTCGATATCAATAAAATATATATTTCATAAAAAAATGAATGCATTTAGTTGATGATTATTATGATGCTGATGAGAGATTTCATAGTTACGAAGTTATAGAAGTGTTGTTTGTGTTGTGTTGATTATTGGAGTTTGATGGGAGTTTGGAGTTTGAATTTTGGAGTGTTTTGTATTCACATGTTTGGTGTTTGGAGTGGTTTGTATTCAACATGTTTGGTGAGTACATAATTTAGGGGAACTCTTGCATTTTTCTATAGATTTTCCCACAATCAATTTGAAAAAAAAAGTTTATTTCTAAACTTGTGAATACTAATCACTTCTAATTCATACTTGATAATATGAAATATATGTTAGGTTAGGCATTGGCAGTCCGACACCGAATATAGCAACCCATCATATGAATGAAAGGACGTAAGTTATTTATGTTTATCAAAATGTTAAGTTTACTTTGATATTTTTTTTTCTATAAATGTAAAATGCAATCTTGAATGTTCAATAATGATTTTAGATTGTGAACCTTTTTATGAAATTCTATGTTTTCAAAGTATGTTCCTTTTAAGTTACCGGTGTCAACATTGGATAAGGTTAATAGTGTTTTAATGAGTACACTGGTTTATACTGAGCGTAGGTTAGATTTTTATCATTTTGGCCGTAGGTGTGAAGACCATCGGTTCCTGCTCAAAGACCAAGAGGAGTAGCAATCAGAGCAGAAAGAGCTTCTTTTTGTATCTTAGCAAGTCAGGATATTAGTTTGCATGTAAATAAGGATTATGGCAATGTATATATTGCATAATCTATTTGGAAGTTGATGTTATTCGAATTAATAACTTTTCAAAGCATAATGATTAGTAAATTATTTGGTGTACTATATTTAGAGTCTAAGTACATGAGACTTATTTAATGATAATGGAGTATAAAATTGTTCTTTCCTAAGTTAGTTTGGCAATTTGGAAAGAGTTAGGATTTGAATTGATATTTTAATGACGCTAGATGAAAGATTGATAGTTAGTGAATGTTAGGAGAAGTAATATTGTTTGTTGTTATTTGATATTGAGTTTGAAATGGGCAGTTTGGAGTTTGGAATTTCTGGAAGTGTTTGTATTCACAGGTATTTTATGTTTTGGTGAGGACAATTTTTTTTAGGGGAAACTCTTGCAGTTTTACTATAGGATTTCCCCAAATCAATTGAAAAAGAAAAGTTTATTTTCCTAAAACTGTGATACTTAAATCAATTCTTAATTCATAACTTTGGTAATATGATTTATATGTTAGTTAGGTGGTGCAATCCGGCCACGAAATATAGCACCCATCATAGATAATAAAGGACGAAGTTATTTATGTTATCAAATTGTAAGTTTATCTTTTGATTATGTTTTTTTGTTTTTCTAATTAATGTAAGTGCATCTTGAATGTTCAAATGATTTATATGATTGGTGAAACCTTTTATGAAATTTTATGTTTCAAGATGTGCACCATCGGATTTTATTTGTCAATCATTGGTAAAGTATGATGTTTTACGAAGTACCACTTGAGTTATTATACTTGAGCGTGATTATTTTTTTATCAGGCGTAGGTTGAAAGACCTGGTTGCTGTCTCAAAAGACCGAGTGAGTAATCATCAAGAGCAAGAAAAAGTACTTCATTGTTAACTAAGCGGTAAGGATTGTTTTAAATGTTATTAAAGGATTATGGCCATTTATATCATATCTATTTGGAGATTATTGTTATTGAATTATATACTTAAGCATATTAATTAATAAATTATTTTTGGTGTTATTTATATTTAGAGTTTACCATGAGACTTATTAATGAATTGGATATAAATAATTCTAAGTTTAGTTGGCAAAGGTTTGAAATAATTAAAGGATTTGAATGATGAGTGTTTAATTATGAACCGAATGAAAAATTTGATAGTTTATGGTAAGTTTATAGGATAGTTTTGTTTTGTTATGTTGTTATTGAGTTTGATGGGATTTGGGAAGTTTGAATTTGAGATAATTGATTGTATTCTCAATAGTTTGGCAGAAAGATAATTTTAAAGGGGAAACTCTAATTATGGCATGTATAATCATTATCTATTTGGAGATTATGTTATTTGAATTATAACTTAAGCATATTATTATAAATTATTTTGGTGTATATATTTAGAGTTAACCATGAGACTTATTTAATGATTGGATATAAAATATTTTCTAAGTTAGTTGGCAAGGTTTGAATATTAGGATTTGATGATTATTATGACGCTAATGAAAGATTTGATAGTTATGAAGTTTATAGAAGTATTGTTTGTGTTATGTTGATTATTGGAGTTTGATGGGAGTTTGGAGTTTGAATTTGGGAGTATTTTGTATTCTCATGTTTGGCGAAAATAATTTTTAGGGGAAACTCTTACAGTTTTTCTATAGGATTTTCCCAAATCATTTTAAAAAAAATTTACTTGCTAAACTTGTGAACACTAAATCACTTCTAATTAATAACCTGATAATATGATTTAAATGTTAGTTAGGATGATGCCTCCAGCACGGAATGTAGCATCCATCGTTTGGTTTCTCGGGACTGGGTGGCGGGTGTTATAGAAGTTCTTTGCATAAAAATATTCTCCCTTAATGCAAATCAATAACCATTGCTAAGGATTTGGATTACGGGGTTTGGAGAATAAAAAATGTAAGATTTTGGTTAAGCAACTAAAAATTCCTCCTCCTTTGCCTAGACCGTTGGTTTATTTATAGACAAGTGAGTGGTAGCTGACCCCAGTTTTAGGGCTTATGTGGCACAGGCCACTGATGGGCTCCAAAACAGTTCAGGGCCAATTTTCACGGGATTAGCCCGAGTGGCACCTAAAACGAGGCATTGCATTGGGATGTGTAACAGGCGTACTCGAAAAGCATTTCCAGGCCCTGTTTCGATGCGAATCCTGAAAACGTGAAAATGGCCGATGAGTTACATTTCTTAAACTCGGATCATCAGTCCGAGAATCAAATTTATCAGATGTCTCACATTTTATTATAAAAAAGGTTATCATCACTGAGTCCTTTTTTGATAAAAATTGAGTGTCTACAGCTTTTCTGCAAATGATTGTATTAACCACTTGTATCCAAGAGAAAACACAAGTTTTCTTAGATTCAAAGCTCCAGTTTTTAAATTTCAAGAGTTTCCCCTTAAGCTAACCAAAATCCCCCTACTCATAATTCCCAATGCCATGTTTATAGGCAAATGGGGAAAGTGTTACCTTATTTTAGGGCTTAGGTGGAAAGTGCCATTGGTGGGCCCCAAAATCTGGTCGAGCCCATTTTACTAAATCGAACTGGGTGGCATGTAAAACGAGATGATACAATAGAAAGCGTGCCGTGGATCTGAAGCGCTTTCCGGGCCCGACTTTGCTGCAGAGCTCCTGGAAACCTAAAAAAGTAAAAATGGTCAAACAACTCAGTTATCTTAACCACGGACCGTTTATCTGAGAATCAGAGCAATCGAATGTCCCGATTCGATTTTATACAAAAAGATTATCATCACTAAGTCTTTTGGGGCAAAAATTGAGCATCTACACTAATACCACTGAAATGATATACATTATAAAGCACTTAAATGATTTAATTTCTTTTAAAACTAATTTATTGTTTTTAATATTAACTCTAAAGGAATAGTCCAGTATATGATCCTCTTTCTAATGGGCTTATGGGTAATGGTTTCACTAATATATTTGAATATGTAAATATGTAATTTATAATGGAATTTTAGTTAAGACATTTTAAATGATGGAAAATTTTTGTCTTATGTATAAAAGGAATTTATTTAGTTCGAAATTTTATCAAGTACGCTTTTATGACATTTAAAATGATTTTAAAATAGCTTTAAAATTATTACAATACATGTATTTTGAATATTAAAGTTAAGTCTCTTGTAGTATGTTTATTGAGTTCTTACGTAAAATAAGTGCTTAATAAGCATATTACGAGCGACATATCACATCTTACTATGGGTAAGGAGTGAGACTAGTGGTGGAAGAATACTAGCCGAGGAATCTATGTGGTAGGTCAGCATCGCATTACAGTGTCTCTTCTCTATCATACTTGTTTCATGAATAGTGACTCTTATTAGTTTCAAACTGGTGTAAACAACTGTAAGAATGTAGAAAATGAGGCAACGAACCCTCGTGAATGATGATGATATCATGACTTTAAGCACAAAACTATACTCCCTAGATGGTTCTCCAAGCGAACCAAACACTTCCTCCTCTACAAATGATGTCTCCATGACATCACTTTTGCCTCGAAATTTCAGGAAGACAATTTCAATAGGACACAAGTGAAAGTATGATGCAAAACGTATCATGTTGATAATGATCAAGTAGGAAATGACTAAAGAAAAGTTATCACAAAGATGGAAGGCCCCGAAAGCATGCAAATTGACACACTAATAAAATAGTCTAAGGGAAAGAACATGATCTAATCAGTTAGCTACATTCCAATTTCGGTGAAGACCAAATATCTGGCCACTGTATACTGTGGTCTTGTGACCGATCGGCGAGGCTCTGGTCAAACCCCGAGAGGCAAAATGTTTGTCTTCTCGCACTGAACCTAAATCTACAAACTAATTTTCGATTGGTATAATTTAAGACTCAATTCCTTATTTTCGATATAAATTCCAAAATTTAAATTAATTATTTGAATAATTAATTCTAATTAAATGTTAAATTAATTGAATGTGATTTTTATTAGAGAATATTGTTAGATGAGAATTTATAGACTTTAGCATTTGAAATAATTAAGCAAATAACTAGTTATACATGTGCATGTTTGTAGGGGCGGGGGGGGGGGCATGGGAGGGGGACCATAATGATTTCTATGTATAACTAAATTTTAATAACTTACATTAATGAGTTTAATTAAAGACATAATAAGTATTGATATTGTTATTGTAAAATATTAGAAATGGCAAATGGAAAATTATTATGGATTGCCCGATGGATAGGCTGTGTGAACTGTATTGATAATGTGAGGTATAAAATATGGACAGTCCAAATTATAAATGAAGCGCATCAATGAAGATAATCCTATTAAGGACAATAATGAACTGTGAATAGAGTTAGATAAGCCGCATCACTCATGCATTTTGCATTCATGCATACATGAATAATATGATATCTATGTGAAGCACACATACATGTAGAAATGCCATATAGGCGTGTATGCCATGAGTGCACTTGATACAAGGATCATGGATTTAGTTTTCTGGAAATTATTTTAAGACATGCTTGGGGGGTGAGACACATTCTATGCAGTCGTGTATCCTCTGGCTTGTATTATATAAAAATTAGTGCAATTGAGACAGATTCTATTGTAAACTAGAAGTTTACTGATCCAAACATTTTTGTGCTTTGACATAATTGATTGCGATATCTTGGATCTATAACGATGAGAAGAATAATTAATAATTCATAGGGCCATCCTTTAAAGAACCAGAAGATTTTTACAAATGACGATTTTTCTATCAAGGCAAATTAATCATTAGACCATCATTGACCAAGGTTAGAAATGAATCACCTGCATTTTTTGAATGTATCCATGGGGATACTTATAGACCTATGCATCCACCTAGTGAAAAATTTAGATAGTTTATGGTCCTAATAGATGCATTTTCAAGATGGTCACATGTGTGCTTATTATCATCTCGCAATCTAGCATTTGCGAGATTACTTACACAAATAATTTCATTATGGACTCAGTTTTCAGATCATCTAGTTAAATCTATTCGCCGTGATAATGTTGCAGGATTCTCATCTCGTGCTTTCCATGAATATAGTTTATCAATTAAAATAATTATTGAACATCCTGTAGCACATGTTCATACACAAAATGGCATAGTAGAGTCATTTATTAAATGTCTCCAATTGATAGCAAAACCATTACATATGAGAACAAAATTACCAACTTCTTTTTGGTGCCATGTGATTCTTCATGCACCAGCGCATTTTATCTTAGGCTAACAAATTATCATCAATTCTCCCTATTACAATTGGTCATGAACCAAATATCTCTCATCTACAAATTTTTGGGTGTGCTGTATATGTGCCAGTAGCATCACCACAATGTACCAAAATGAGTCCTCAGAGAAGGTTCGGAATATATGTTGGGTATGAATCACCCTCTATTATTCATTACCTCGAACCATTGATAGAAGATTTATTTACAGCTCGTTTTGCTGACTATCAATTTGATGAAATAATTTTTCCAAAATTAGGGGGAGAGAATAAGGAAATAAAAAGGGAACTTGAAAAGAATTTTTCATCTTTATATCATCTTGATCCTTATGCAATTATATGTGAGCAAGAAGTTGAAAAGATAATTAATTTGCAAAGAATAACAAATCAAATGTCAGATGTATTTACTGATTCGAAACGATAATCAAATTATATATTCCAGCTACTAATGTTCCAGTTCGAATTGATGTCCCTCAGGACCATCCATTGGTGCTATTGCTAAGTAATCTAATGTATGCTAGAAGCGTGGTAGACCATTGGGTTTTTAGGACATAAATCCTAGAAGGAAGAAAAACATCAAATAATCTTAATAACACTATTGAAGAATCTAATGAAATGGATTAAGAAAAAATTCTCGAAGAAAATCATTTATATGAATATCAAGAAAATGAGGAAAAATTAATAAGTTTTGTCACTATAGGAAGAAATCTAAATCGAGTGATAACAATAATTGATGATATTTTTGCTTATAATATTACACTTGATGTTGTGAAAGATAGTGAAGATATTGAGCCACAATCTGTTAAAGAATGTCGACGAAGGCATGATTGGCCAAAATGGAAAGATGTAATTCAATCTAAATTAAATCACTTAACAAACGTGAAGTTTTTGGACTAGTAGTCCAGACACCAAAGGGTGTGAAATTGACCGAAAACAAATGGGTCTTTGTGCGAAAAGGAAAGAAACAATGATGAAATTATAAAGTATAAAGCATGCCTTATGGCACAAGGATTTTCACAAAGATCTGGTATTTATTATGAAGAAACATATTCTCTTTTTATAGATGCAATTACGGTTTCGGTACCTTATCAGTTTAATAGTCCATGAAAAACTTGAAATGCATTTAACGGATGTGGTTGTAGCCAATCTATAAGGCTCACTTGATAATGACATTTATATGAAAATCCCTGAAGGATTTAAAATGTCTAAAGCATATAAGTCAAATTTCAGAGAATTATATTCAATCAAATCACAAAGGTCTTTGTATGTAGTAAAGCAATATGGGCGCATGGGTACAATTGCCTCAGTACATATCTGATAAAGGAATGTTACATAATGATCCAATTTGTCCATGTGTTTTATAAAAAGGTCAACATCTGAATTTGTTGTTATTACTGTATATGTTGATGATATAAATCTCACTGGAAATCTAATAGAGCTCCAAAATTCAATGAAGTATTTAAAGAAAAATTTTGAAATGAAAGACCTGGGAAGATAAAATTTTGTCCCTGTTTACAAATTTAACATTTACCAAAAGAAACTTTAATTCATCAATCTGCTTATACAGAAAAGATTTTAAAAGGATTTTATATGGATAAAGCTCATTCATTGAGTAGTCCAATGTTGTTTGATCATTTGATGTAAATACAGATCCATTTTGACCTCCAGAAACTCATAACAATGAGGAACTTCTTAGTGCTAAAGTACTATATCTCAGTGCAAGTGGTGCACTTATATATCTTGCAAATATTAAAAGACTACATAAAGCATTTTCTGTGAATTTACTTGCAAGATATAGTTCTAATCATACTCGAAGGCACTGGAACGGAATCAAGTATATCCTGAGATATTTCAAAGGGACGATTAATATAGGTTTATTTTATTCCAATGAATCTAGTCCAGATTTAATTAGTTATGCAGATGTAGGGTATTTATTTTATCCATAAAAAGTAAGATATCAAACAGACTATTTATTTACTTATGGAGGTGCAACTATATCATGGCGATCTATAAAGCAATCTATAATTGCTACTCCCTCAAATCATGTAGAAATAATAGCCATTCATGAAACAAGTCAAGAATGCATTTGGTTAAAATCCATGATTTATTTTATTCGAAAAAAAAGTAGTTTATCTTATTGAGGACGTCGGATTTTTTCCAAGAGATTGGAAAGAATCGAATCGAATGGACTTGATTTATTTTATTTAATAAAAATGATTTTCTTTTATTAACCCCGGTAAATCCTCGGAAAAAGGTTCTCTTACTTTGGTAAAAGTTTTAATTTGGAGTCACCACCCTTATTAGGGAAATTCTCAAATCAATCGATTCTTTGAAATTGACTAATTCGGTTTTAAACCAAAGATAGGGTTTGGAAGTTAGGTACAAAATGGGAAGGTGTTAGGCATCCATTTTGCCCGGCTAAGCCGGGGTCCATGTTGTCCAAACATTCACAATAATCTAATAATGCAATTAACTAAAAATTGAGATGTAATAACTTTTATGCACTTTTTGGTAAACATGTCAAGTATATATTCAATCTCATCCCAAACAACATAAAATAAATAAATCAAAGAAGGGGAGATGAGGAGAATAGAGTTACAAACCACCCTAATCATTATAATCTACCCTAAAACCCTTCAAACTTTTCAAACCCAAATAATAATTACATCAGGCAATAATAGGAATCCCATTAAGGACCCTTTGCATTTAGCAATAAGAAGCTTAAATAAAAAATAAATCCAAACCACAAGCAACAAACATAAAGAACAACAAGTACCCACATGAGTATATTAATTACAAGATCACAACACAATCAATCATCCAACAATCATATATATGATGAATGTAAATGATACAAGATTAACAAATAAAGGGTTAGTATAATAACAATGAACATTAAACTTAAATGACAAGAATTAAAAGGACAAAAATAATAAAAGAACAGGAATAATAAAATGCTAATAAAGTAAATGACAATAATTATATTACATAAATTTAAATGTTTCAACATGATTTAAGCTTATGATCTTGATGTTCATCCTAGAAAGATGAACAAATCCACCAATTAATGCTCTCAATCATGTTTTATTTGTTTATTTGATCCATATATAACCTAATACGCATCAAGAACTTTTTCAGGTCGAAGCTTGGCCACCGGATCACCGGATAGGGACGTTATTGAGTAAGAACAAGAGTTTCTGGGCACTTGTGGTGTGAGCCATAAGGAAGTAGCACATGCTACACACAGTGGTGCACTCCACTACTATTGGCCTCGCACCACAGAGGTGCAGAAACTCCTGTTTGGTTGATCCTAGGCTTCTCTCACAACCAGACCCAGGGAACGCGTTTTAAACACCGAAAAAGCAAAGAAAAATATGAAGAAAGCGTTTAAAGGTTCTCTGAAACTACATTTTATAATTTCTTTGATGATTTGCTCAAAAATGGATGATGAAAAATCCAACACTTGATTCTTGATCCAAAAATTCGAGATTCAAGATTAGAGTTTGTATTTTAGGATTCTAGATTGTCTACAAGGGGTTTTTGATTAATTAATCAATGAATTCTCAACATAAATCCAAGGTTAATACAAATTGCCTGTAGATTTCTTTATTGAGTTTTTAAAATGCAAGTGCTTCCCCTTATTTCCCAAAAGAATCCCCCTTTTACACACCTCTGAATGCCTATTTATAGACAAATGAGGGTGGGTGGCCCCATTTTAGGACTGACGTGGTAATAAGCCACTGTCGGGCCCCGTAATGGGACCTGATCCACTTCTACAAAATCAGACCGAGTGGCATGCAAAACAAGGCGGTGCACCGGAAAGTCTGCTAAGCGAGCCTGACGCACTTTCTGAGTCCGATTTCATCGCGAAATGCCCGGTAATCCAAAATGGTAAAAGTGGTTAAACACATTGATCATCTTAGCGACAGACCATCGGTCCAAAAACCCAGAGCGATCGGGAATCCCGATCCAGTTTTATGTGAAAAAACGGTATATCATCACTGAACCTTTTAGAGGCGAAATTTAAGCATCTACACTTATAAAGACATACCCACAGTGTTGTATCAGGATAATGCAGCTTGCATAGCCCAATTAAAGGGAGGATTCATTAAGGGATATAGAACCAAACATATATCACAAAAGTTCTTTTTCACATATAATCTTCGGAAGAATGATGATATTAATGTACAACAGAATCGTTCAAATGACAATATGACAGATTTATTTACCAAGTTTCTATTAACTTCAACATTCAACAAAATGGTATACAAGATCAGTATGTGTCAATTTAATATTCTAAAAGCAGACCTTTATTAATAGTTTAATGAATCCTCCCTTTAATAAATTTTTAAGACACAAAGAATAATGTTTTTTTTTTCCTTCATTAGGATTTTTTTTTTCCACTTGGTTGTTTCCCATAATGATTTTAATGAGACATATTCTTTGTGTAATGGATGTCCAAGAATGAGTGTTATAAATACTATATTATATAATGGATGTCCATTAAGTTTATTAAAAAAAATTATTTATTTTCTCTGTAACTTATGTCCTTTAAAATAAAATGTTATGTTTTTTAGAATGAATAGTTATATTCTTTAATATGTAAGGTTATAATTGTTTAGGATGAATGGTTATATCCTTTTGTATATAAGGTTATGTTTTTATATTATATTTTGTATTCTATAAATAATTCTTTATCCTTTGAATTAAGTAACTAAGACTCTAATGCAAGAAATCAATTTCTCTCTACTTTATTTTATTTTATTTATTTCATTTCTATATTTATTCTCTATTTGTTATATTTCATAATAGATATAATTTAATGGACCGGAGTATAGCTATTAAATAAATAAATTAATTAAAGACTTAATAATGCAATTTACAATTAAAAAATAATAAAATTGTTTTTCTTTCACATGAAACGATAACACAAGGCGTCTGAGAGGTCTACAGTAGACAACACTTCAAGTGTCGTCCAACTGTTTTTTTTTTTTTTTTTTTTTTTCCACTTATTTTTTTTTTTTTTATCTATTGGGGTTTTTTTTTTTTTTTTTTTTTCCACTTATTTTTTTTTTTTTTATCTAGTGGGGTTTGTACAAGTAAAAATTAATACTTTTTCAAACACCATAAAATAAATAATACACAATTTTATTTATTTTTTGAATTTCTACCGTAAAATGGGGAGAAGGCCATCAACGTACAAAAGATCGCGGAGATACGAAGTTGGTATTTTATAGGGAAATGGTTATGAACGGAGGAAGCTGAATATATAACACTCTCCCTCTCTCTGTCTCTCGTTTTCTACAGTAACAAAACAGTAATTTGCTGTCTCTTCTTCTCACGTATTAAGTTATTATCAGCTGCATTTCCACCATTAGCAACAATACTTAAAGAGTTTCTGGCTATGAAGATTATCATTAGATCACCAGTTGAGCTTTTGTGAGGGATTTGATATAAGAGAATTGCTGCTGTTATTAGCTTTGTTATACATCAAATATAAATGACAAAAGAGTTCATCGGATTCTCTGATTTTCCGGTAAGTCTATCGATTTCCCGGCTTTCTTTGGTTGTTGGTATTGTCGACACCCGATCTTCACCGTCACCAGAATTCGTTGGAATCATCATTGATACACGTTCTTCGCCATCACCGGAGCTCATTGGCATTGCCCTCCCTCAATACTTTCTTTCAGACCGCATTCCGTAATCTGTTGAGGTAAGCTTCATTCTTCTTGCATGCATATTACAACTCTGATGGGAATGATTCAAATATATCTGATTGATAATATATTTCATGGATCAAAACGATTATAGGACTCATGAAAGCGATATCTATGGCATAGGATACCTGAATATTTCCTATATATTCATCTATCACCAACAAACAAGAATTTCTCCTTGCCATACAATCAGCTAGGATCTAGAAGTGGGGTGCAAAATAGTATAAAATTTATTATATAAAAGTGAGGGGGCAAGATGATTAAAAACTCGATTAAAATGCAAGATGACTAAGGTTTGAGACGTACCAAGAAAATTTCTTTTTTCTAAAAGAGAAGGAGAAAATTATCCGTTGTGGCGGAGACCTTTAAAATTATGGGGATAATCTCAAAATTAGGGTGACAAAATCTATATAAAAAATATTTAACAAAAATTTAAAGATAGATGAAAAAAAGTTATATATATCTTTATAAAAATTTGAAACATACATATTCTGCCACCTAGCTAATCTTAATTTGGACTTCCTTTTGATTGGCAAATGAAATATTTTACTTAATATAACTGAGAATCTTAATTTCAACTTTAATTTGAATTAGATTTGATTTCAATGGAATTAGAATTCAAAACATTAATATTTTCTTAGTTCCAAATAAATTAAAATACATATATTTATAATCTTATTTATCGAGTGGTCAGCGATCTCGATCTCTGTAAAGACAAGAATATAATTTCAGTCCGATCATTATCGCTTTGGAAATTAAATGTGCAGATTATATAAAAAAATGTATTTACAGTAGCAAAATTTCTCTGCTCCTTTTCCATAATGACCTATGCCCTCACAATTTCACGTGAGGACATAACTTTTTCTTTTTTCTTTCATGTGAATGGTTCATGCATATCATATATATTACTCTCCATTGGTTATTTTTCTCTAAAAAAAAAAAAAATTCAAAAGTAGGATTAATAGGGTAATTGATACAATGTATATATTAATGTATGCAGTGACTAGTCAATATCATCCCATGGTAATGTTATCTAATAGCCCTTAGCCCTTATAGAGGCTTAGTCGTGGAATAATTATAATTGTTAGTTTGACAATAAACTTCAATTTTTTGGAGTTATACCCTCCACTAGATAATTTTTTATCATTGAAAATACAAATAGTTAAATTAATAAAACCTATCACGACTTATATAACCATATATGGTAATGGATACAATTAATAATATTTATCCATTGACATTGTTTACTGTTTTAAATTTATTATTTTATATGAAATATGCATGATAATATTGAAATAGGCAACACTTATTTTTTTCAAAAATATATAAATATTATTACAATAATTTTATGGTAATAAAAATAAGTTGTACCATGCACACGGTAAAAAGTGTAATTTGGTTGGTTGTATTGAGTTCAATAATGTGAGAAATAAGATATGTCGAGTTCGAATTTTCATTTTTATGAGTCAAAAAGATAATTACTTTTATTAATAATCATCGTACTATTTTGGCTTATTTGGCTTCCTGATCAATAAAATGTAAGTTAATAATTAGATTACTATGAATACATCAAAGACAAAAAAAAAAAAAAAAAAAAAAAAAAAGATAATTATCTTTTAAATTAATTCAAAAAATCATCGTACCTATTTTGGCTTATTTGGCTTCCTGATCAATAAAATGTTTAAGTTAATAATTAGATTACTATGAATACATCAAAGACAAAAAAAAAAAAAAAAAAAAAAAAAAAAAAAAAAAAAAAAAAAAAAAAAAAAAAAAAAAAAGTCCCCACTTACATTAGAAATATTTCAAAGCTAAAAATTAATATATTTTGTAAATCATGTATATTACAAGTTTATTAGCACATTAAGGCATAAAATATTAAGTTCGAATTCCCTTCTCCTAACACTTAAACAAAAATTGGCTAAAAGGGTAGAAACTTTACTGAAGCTATTTTACTTTTTTCAGGAATAAAAAAAGTATTATTATTGTTGTTGAATTATGAGGAAGAAGAGAGTTTTGATCTTACCAATTTAGCATTTCTAACACTAAAAGCATTGAGCTTGACTAGATATGGTTTGTGGATTTTAGTACATATAAATGACAAGGATTGACGTTTGGATTGTTATAAAACTGTTTTACTGAGTACTGCTAATTGTGCATAGTGATGAAATTATTTAGAATTTATGCATAACTTCATTATCAAGAAAAGTTATCAATAACATGTGAAATTGAGGAGAGATTATCAAATATTTGAGAATATAATAATTTTTTCATAAAAATCAATTTCCACTAGGCTATAATTGCATGGAAGAAAATGACCCATTTTACATATGGCATGCACAACTCTTCTAAGCAGACTTCTCCTTCTTATTCCACCAAAGATTTCTTCTTCTTCCACCAAAGATTTCTTCTTCATTAGCAATGATAAGGCAGGTCTCTGAAAGTGACACCCTCTCTCGTTCCTTTACTTTGTGTGTGTGTGTGTGTGGGTGTGTGTGGGTGTGTGTGTGTGTGTTTGTTTTTCTATATATTGAGCTTCTATTGTGCCTTTCTTCCCAACCTTCTCCTTTTCAAACCACTACTTCAATTCTTAAGGTTATTCCTTCACTACAACTCCGTCTCTTTCCCTTCTTTTCTTCATTATATTCTATTGCCAGAGTTATTTTAAACTTTTAATGAACTTTTATAATTTTGTGGTAGATCTTATTCTTTCTTTTAACACTCTCATCTCATCTTATTGTTCTATTTAATATAATGTTCTCCCCAATTTTCTTTAATTTTTCAAATAATTTTTTAGTAAGCATCACATAAATGTAAACATATCAGCTATACAGTAAATAAGAATAGATTTAATTGATACGCTCGTTCTTATATCTAGTAAGAATAATTAACATACACTATAGATAGCGCACTTTGCTCTCATACATGCACACATAAAGACATGCAATTAAATCATATTCTACGTTAATTTTCACTTTCTCTGTAGGATAGTATTTATAATCATGTTTATTTACTTACATCCTTTTTTTTTTTTTTTTTTTTCAGAAGAAAATTAGAATATTAGTTAGCATTATCATTACTAGTAAAATTCTTCTGTCTAACTACTCAGTTTACTATTATTAATTAATTAATTAATTGTCAAGTAATAATGTTAATATATACTTTAAACTATATATGGAATGGAGAAAGAAAAAATATCCCAAATTGCACAAACTCTTTTTTTTTTTTTTTTTTCGTTTTCAGAAGAAACTGTCAATGGCTGCTAGGGATATGCAAACCTCAACCAAAGAGGTTGTGCTTAAGGTTTGTAAATCTAAATTGTTAAAATATTAGTTAAGTATGGTTTTTATAATTTACTTTTTGCTTTTTTGAGCTTAAAATTATTGTCAATTGTTTTTTTTTTTTGGTTCTTTTTTCCTTACTTGGTCAAATTAATCGAACCAGTGGAAGATTAGTTTAATTTTGAAAATACTAATTCTTGCAGATAATAATTTGATCTGACTGAATTAAAACTCATTGGTTGAAAATAATCATTTTTTAATAGTCTATAATTAATAATTGGCTAGCAAGATTAATAAAGAAACAATATCAATCAACCCAAACACGTACACCGCCTAACTTAGTACATATAAATAGTTTTAAAACCTAAAAATGCCTTATTTACAAGAGACACAGTTATATCGGCAACATATGTGTCAAATCTTCAATGACTCAGAATCTTTCTATGATGAGTGTAAACCTCTATTGTGTCCGAAAATGGTAAGACTTGGCAAAGATCACTTTCCTTTTCCAGTTTGACCCAAAATCTTGTAACGACACGTATGATTTTATTTTCTTTGCCACAAAAAGTTGCTATGTTGGTAGTGCTGTGTATAGTTCACTACAACTTGTCTTTACTTGGTTAGCCAAATAAATAATGCTACTACTGTAGCTATTGTGATCTTATCAACAAAAGCATATTTTTCTTATTTTCTGATATTGCAAGCCAGTTATCACCACCACCATGGCCATCACCAACATCATGAGTATTCTTGTTATTATTATAATCAGGTGGCAGAAGAAAGTATTACTTCTCCAGATGATGAATCTGTGAATATAAACAGCAACGAAAATGGACAGAGAAAAAGAAACAGGTCCTTCATTTGGAAGAATTCAGGGGGTTGGAAAGCTGCAACCATCTTGCTAGGTAATATACCTCTCTACATTATTAGAAAAAGATTTAATATTTTCTGTAATTTCCTTTTATTCTTATTTCATTGCCTTTGTTTTTCCACTTCAATTGCGCGGTTGCAGCTAATCAAGGCTTGGCTACACTAGCATTCTTTGGAGTTGGGGTGAACTTGGTTCTGTTCTTAACTAGAGTTCTTGGTCAAGAAAATGCTGCGGCTGCTAATAATGTCAGCAAGTGGACTGGCACAGTTTACATGTGCTCGCTTATTGGAGCTTTCCTTAGTGATTCTTATTGGGGCCGATACTTGACCTGTGCACTCTTTCAGTTGGTATTCGCATTGGTAATTACTCAATTATCTATTAATTTACATAATTATCAGAGTCTGTTTTGAGTTAAGATCGAAACTTGAAAGGGAAAAAGAAGCATAATTTTTAATGTAATTAGAAAAATTAATTTTGAATTTTGCATGTGACTTGCTAACAATTTGTGTTCATGTATAATTAGGGATTGGGGCTCTTATCGCTTTGTTCTTGGTTTTTCTTGATAAAACCAAGTGGGTGTGGTGATGGAAAACTAGATTGCGAGCCAGCATCAACCGTTGGTGTAGCCATTTTTTATTTATCTATATATTTAGTAGCGTTTGGTTATGGTGGATACCAACCCTCTATAGCTACATTTGGAGCAGACCAATTTGATGAGGAAAAACCTAAAGAAAAGAAATCAAAAGCAGCTTTCTTCTGTTACTTCTACTTTGCACTCAACTTTGGATCTTTATTCTCAAACACCATTTTGGTTTACTATGAAAATTCCGGTAAATGGACATTTGGGTTTTTTGCATCATTAGGCTCCGCAATCATAGGCTTAGTATCATTTTTTTTGGGGACTCCTGGGTACCGGTACATAAAACCTTGTGGTAACCCTTTGCCAAGAGTTGCTCAGGTTTTTGTGGCTGCGGCTAGGAAATGGGGTGTTGTCCCTTCTAATGCTAATCAGTTGTATGAAGTAGAAGGACCAGAATCCGCAATCAAAGGGAGCAGAAAGATTCTTCATAGCAGTGAGTTCGAGTAAGAATCGAAATTTTTTTTTAGAAACAATATTCTTTTAGCTTTTCGAAACTTATATTATGTGCTTTTTTTATCATTCACAAGCATATATAATTCTTTACCATATTCCATGAATGGAAATCAAACTGCTTGTTAAAGTGTCCCTTTCTTTTTCTTTTTTTCTTTTTTTGTGGTACTTGATCAGGTTCTTGGACAAGGCAGCAACAATTACAGAAGACGATATGATGCACCAAAATGATCCATGGAGAATTTGCACAGTAACTCAAGTTGAGGAAGCCAAATGTGTTCTTAAACTAATACCTATTTGGCTATGCACTATAATCTACTCGGTCGTCTTCACACAAATGGCTTCTCTCTTTGTAGAACAAGGAGATGTAATGAACTCTAAGATCGGAAATTTTCAACTCCCAGCTGCTAGCATGTCTGCATTTGATATTTGCAGTGTTCTTATCTGCACTGGAATTTATAGAAAAATCCTAGTGCCATTAGCCGGAAAATTGAGTGGTAATCCTAAAGGCTTAACTGAACTTCAAAGAATGGGTATAGGACTAATTATTGGAATGCTTGCAATGTTTGCAGCTGGTGTTACTGAAATTGAGAGGCTAAAACACGTTATTCCTGGCCAAAAAGTAAGTTCTTTAAGCATATTTTGGCAAATTCCACAGTATGTTCTGGTGGGTGCATCAGAAGTTTTCATGTATGTAGGTCAACTTGAGTTCTTTAATGGGCAAGCACCAGATGGTATAAAAAGCTTCGGTAGCTCACTTTGCATGGCTTCTATATCTCTTGGAAACTATGTTAGTAGTTTGCTTGTTAATGTCGTAATGGGGATTACAGCTAGAGGTGAGAAGCCTGGTTGGATACCAGATGACTTGAACACAGGCCATTTGGACAGATTCTACTTCTTAATTGCTGTGCTTACTGCTTTAGATTTCGTTCTCTACTTGTTCAGTGCTAACTGGTACAAGACCATCAGCCTACAAGAAAGTGACAAGCAAGAGGATGAAAATGAGCTGTGAATTGTTTGATGCAAAAATGGGGGAGAAAGTATAGTTGAAGACAAACTACTCCTGTGCAATTTTAGCATTTGGTTTAGTTTTTAACTTCTAGCCCTTTCTTTTCCTTTTTTTTTTTTTTTTTCAATTCTTCCTTGGTCTGTACTTTTCATTTTTGAATAATTTGTTTAGGATAATGTATCTATATATCTATTTCTGCAAGAAGGAAGCATGACCTTTCAACTGTTGGTTAGGGATGATTGCTTTCACTAGATATGATTATGTGGTTAAGGTTTGGTCAATTATATTTGCTTTTAAAGCTTGATATAAAGCTCTAATGTTTGTAAGGTTTGATCATATTGTGGTTGTGGACTTTTCCTCTTGACATAATTGAAATTATTAATTTAGTGTCAATAAAGTTGTAGACAATATTATGATAAACATTACTTTTTCTTTTCTTAATTCCAATATATGTTCAGGGAGCCAATATACAAAAACTTTTTTAAAAATTGTTAATATTTTATCTATTTTATATAATAGTCAAAAATTAATTTGGTGTAGAGAGTGATTTTTCCCATGTTTTCATACCAAGTGAATCTCTAGCTAGTTTTGACCTTACAATTAATATTTGAAGATGCACTGTACTTTTCTTGATAAGGTATTTGTGTTTATAAAAATGGAAAAAATAATAATTTTATCCATATATTTTAACAACAGTTACTAATGTCATTCTATTTTGAATTTTCATATTTTCTACTATTGTCCTTATGTCAAAACAACAAATTTTACCATTAAAGTGCCATATATAGACAAAAAATACCCTTAAACCCCACGCACATTCACATTTCTATTTCAACCCCCCTATTACTGCAACTTTGCAACTCAGGCTTTCATAGAAACTTTTTTTAGGGAGGAGGTTTACGGATAGAGAGGGATTAGGGTTATTTTTGTCTTTTCACAAGGCATTTAAGGACAAAATATGAATTTTTGAAAAGAGGGATAATAGTGTATAAATAGTCGGCGAGGAGGTTTACGACCGACTACGAGAGGGTTTGATTAGGGTTATTTTTGTCTTTTCACCAAGGGCATTTAAGGACCAAATAATATGATTTTGAAAAGAGGGATCTAATAGTGTACTAAAATAGTCTATTTTTTTACCAAATTACTAAGGATAAAGTTAGTAATCTTTAAAATATGGACAAAGATTATAATGGAAATTTTTTAAAAGTAGGAAACTAATTCCGCAATGTATAAATAAGTCTATTTTTTTAAAATTATAAGAATTTAAAACTTGTATTGATAAACTTTTTGATTTTTAATTTTCGTACTCACTCACCAAAAAAATAATAAACTAATCAATTTTTCAAACAAAAATACAACACAGATAATCTAAAAATGTTATCCTCTCTTGTTACATCGCCCACTTATCATCAACAATTACCAAAAAAACAATATATCTGCATAAAAGGCATTGTACGAAATAGTTTAAGTTTTAGTTAGTTTAAAATTCTATTTGATATTTTAGGCGGAGGAATAGCAATATAAAATTTCCATTTTAATAATTAGTGTATAAATAGTCTATTTTTTAAAATATAAGAATAAAGTAGTAACTTTTGATTATAATTTTTCCTACCCTAAAAAATAATAAACTAATCATGTTTCAACAAAAATACACCAGATACTAAAACTGATCCTTTTGGTATCATTATCATAACAATACCAAAAAAACAATATATCTGCATAAAAAGGCATGTACGAAATAGTTAAGTTTTAGTTAGTTAAATTCTGATATTTGGCGAAATAGCAATATAAATTTCCATTAAATTTATGTGGAGGGAAGTGACGGTAGCCACCGGAAAAGAAATTGAGACGGGGGAGGGTAGTGGTGTTTGAGGCCGGTTTCCGCCTTCCTCAGGTATAAAACACTTTGTCCTTGTGTTAATAGCCTCAACGAAATTGGCCCACCCCAATTGCCCTCTTCTTCGTAAATATATGTTAATCGTGAAATGTATAGATTTGTCGCAGAAGTTTACGAGATTTACTACATGAATCTACATTTTTACATTTCAGTACTAATTATTTTTCTTTCCAAAATAAAATAACTTTGCAAGAGTCGCCATGGCTCTGCACTTTTACATTTTATTTTGACAAAAGACATAGTTATTATTGAAATGTAAAAATGTAGGCTGATAATAAATTCCGTAAACTTGAAGGTGCTAGAAACAAATCGCGTAAACTTCAAGCATAAATTTATGTATTTCACCATATATTAATTTTTACATATATCAGGTACATGCATATTTTTTAATGACATCAATATATCGAACCTTTGAGTAATGCTTTCACATCATATATAGCAAGTGATTCAATTTCAATGGACAGAAATTTCATATGTACAGTTCTTATGTGAAATGAATTTTATTGTTGGATGTCAAAAATGAATTTTGATTATGTCCATACGTTCTTTTAACTCCTTTTTTTTTTTTTTTTTCTTTTGCACTTTTATCATGCAGTGAACAATTTGTCAAATCCCTAAACATTTGAAGGAATAATTAAAAATTTTATATTTTACGTGTGTGGTGCATATCCTTCAAAGGGCTGAAGTGTTGGTTAATATGCCAGCAAGACAGCTACGATATGATATATTTGGATTAGAAGTTGAAAGTATAGAAGAATGATAGAATCTATTAATTTACTCTTGGGGGTGGGTGTGTGCATATATAATTCCATATACATATAATAGAAGATGATCTTATTCTTATCCCTCGCATGTCCCCTTAGTTGCACTAGTTTTGAAAAAATAGTAAAAGCAATATTGAGTTTGGAGAGAGGCTTGATTTAAACATCTGCGAATTGTGTACTTGCGATTCTTTCTTTCATGCTTTAAGTTTAACAAAATGAAAATTCAACTCTAGTTTGGGATGGAAGCAGGACAGATATTTTAGGATAGTCGCTCTGCTCTGATTATTTAATATGGGTATAAATAGTTATAAATAGGTTTGAGATATATACAAGTAGTGAAATTACTACTCGTAACAGATACAGATATATGTCTTTGGTACTCTTTACCCTTTACCCACTATATTAAATGGGTCTGGTCATAGATATCCGCGAGTGTCTACTGTAGATACTCAAATTTTACTCCTAATGGCTCAGTGATGATAAACTGTTTTTAACATAATTTTGGATCCGGATTCCTGATATCCTGGTTTTCGAACCAATGGTCCATGGCTGATATAATACACGTGTTTAACAGTTTTTACTTTTCGGGTCACTGGGCGTTTCACGACGAAACTGGGTTCGCGAAGCGCGTCGAGCTTGCCCGACACACTTCCCGATACACCACCTAATTTTTTGTGCCACTCGGTCCGATTTTGTAAAAATGAGCCCAACCCTATTTTAGGGCCCACTAGTGGCATTTTTGCCACATAAGCCCCAAAATAGGGCAACACATTCTCATTTGTCTATAAATTAGGCATCGGAAATTGTGTTATGGGGACTTTTTGGAAAACATTAAGGAAACTCTACCATTTTCAAAACTCAACCAAAACCGGTTGTGATTCATACACTTTCAATCATAAAACCCTTAAGAATTCTTTGAAAAGTCTAGAAACACGTTCGTTTAGTCTCAAAATCAGATTTTTGGATCAAAAACTCAACTTTTGGGTTTCTCTCATCCATTCTTACACAAATCCTTGGAGATCTTAAAAACGGTGGTTTTGAGAGCCATTAACTTCTTTCTCCGTCTCCTTTTCTTTTTATTTTGGTGTTAAATCATCATTTTTGGGCCTGGTTATGAGAGAAACCCGGTATCAACTAAAAAGAGAGGTCTTTGCTGAGACTGTTGGCTAAAGGGTCAATATCTAAATCTCGGATTTTGATGATTAATACAAAACAAATAAATTTAAAATTATGTTATTTATACTAATTTTATTTTATGCAGAAATTTTTTGGAAAGAAAATCATACAAGGCAAGTCTTACTTTGAATGTGAAGATTTCGAAGACCTAGTAGCTAGGTATTTAGGAAAACTTTGTAGGATAGAGAGAAAATCCATATATGAGCACAAATAAATTTAAAATTATGTTATTTATGACTAATTTTATTTTATGCCCAGCAAATTTTTTGGAAAAAGAAATCATTACAAGGCTAAGTCTTTACTTTGAATGGAAGATTTCGAAGACCTAGTAGCTAGTATTTAGGAAAAAGGTATTTAGGAAAACTTTGTAGGATAGAGAGAAAATCCATATATGAGCACAAAAATCTTTTTCTCTCTCAAAAATATTTTTCGGAAAATTAATTTACTTTAATTAATCTATTTTCGAAAATATTCTTTTAAATCGGAAAGATTTATTTTCCTAAAACTAAAGAGATTTCTTCTCTTAATGTTTTTGGTAATATAAATCACTCTCTTTTTCGAAAATATATTTTGAAAGGTATAATATACTTTCTTACCTTAAAAATGAAAGAGAATCTCTTTCGATTTTAGTAAGAGTATCCTTCCGCAAAAGTATTTTCCAAATATTGCTGTCGGAAATCTCTTGTTTAAAAGAAAGCAAATCGTGTTTTATTCTCTTACCAAAAAGGGGATAAGATAAAATTTGGGTAACCAAGATTTTCGTATCTTCTAAATAAGGAAAGCAGATATTCTGATTTCAAAATAAAATGATTTCAATATCTTTCCAAAAGGCAACAGCTTCTTTGTTTCTTATATAAAGGAACATTCACGTCTTAAACATTTGGTGAAGTAAGAGTATTTGTTTTAAGAGTACTCTCTTTCATTGAACGAATCCTTTTCTCTCAAAACTTACTCTACCCCTATTTTCTTTTCATCTATAAACTTAACGTTTTTATATTCAAAGTGAAAAGAATTTTTACAATTTCTTTTGAAAAACAGTTCGGTGTTTTAATCGACTTTCTAATCTGATAAAACTGTTTTTCCTGTGCTTATATGGGCGTTTCTTTCTGTCTATTTAGATTGTGTAATCTATAGTAGACAGACTCTTTATTTGTTTATTTTGTTAAAACTTTTGAGTGTAATAGCTTAGGTTTAGAAGCTACTTAAGACCTAGAGTTATCAAGCGACCTTCTCATGTGTTGGGATACGTAATGTCTTGAACTGAGGTTTTTCCTGAACTCCTCAAACAAGAAAGGGTTGAGGTTAACTAGAACCTTTGGAAATCTAGTGGACAAAAAAGGGGAGATCTAGTTTTTTGGATCTATTTGCCTTGTACTGTTGGTTTGTCTCTTTACCCTTAAAAGAGATAACTTTGACGGATCTCAGATGCGTCTAGGGGAGTTGGAGTAGGCGAGTTAGTGTCCCGAACCACTATAATTCTCGGTGTTGATCTCTTATTTCTGAAGTTTGGTTTGATACTGTCTCTTTTACACTCTTTGTTTAATCTTTTTGAAGCGCTATAATTTGTTAATAATTCAGATGTTCTAAAACGGTAATAAGTCCTTATCTTTCGTGAACATTAGAACTCTGGTATCTTAATAAAGTGAATATACCAATGGTTTTCTACACTGTTGTTCTATTTTCCAAGTATTTCACTGTTTGGGTTTTTCTATTGGGTTTCTAATCTACTTTCTAAACTTTATGAGGAAGTTCTAATCTTGATAGCTTTCCATCATAAAATCGTTCTGATATTTGATTAAGGTTCTGTGAAAAAATTCTGAATTCAATAACTGTCCTTCGCATAGCTTTATATGATTTTTCAAACTTTATGAGGAAGTTCTAATTTCGATAACTTTCCTTCATAAAAAAGCTCTGATATTGAATAAGTCAGTGTGAAGCTGTTATAATCAATAGCTGCACTTTGCACAGACTTTTTATCTTTTATAATTAGAACATTGTGAGGTGATTCTAATCTATATTCTATTCTCACAAAGTTCTGTGTGTTTTTTCAAGCTGCACTTAGAATTCTAGATTTCTTTTAGAATTTCTAAAAATTTATTTCAGTTTTTAGAAATCCAATTTACCCCCCCCTCTTGGGTTGTGCCAATACATATTCGGGACCCACAATCTGGTATGCAGAGCCCTTGGCTCTTGACTTACCCAAAGGCTTAGACCTTTGTTTAAGAGATAAACCATGGCACCCCACTTCCTCTTTCCTACTTTAGAAGGACAATCGTTCTAGACCTCCTTTGTTCAATGGCTCAAATTACTCTTACTGGAAAACTAGAATGGAGAATTTTTATGAAATCAGTTGATTATAAATTGTTGGAGAAAATGTTATAAAACTGGTCGCTTCGTATCCATGAAAAATGTAGAGATGAGCGACTAGTTAGAAAAACTGAAGGAAGAATATACCAGATGGGGACTGGAATTGCATGGTTGTAAATGCAACAAGCCATTAAATTCTCATTGTGCTTTAAGATGCAACTGAATAGAACAAAGTGTCTGGATTGTAAAATTCTGCAACAGAGGTATGGGAAAACTAAAGTCACCATTCTGAGGGTGACAGACAGGGTAAAAGAATCCAGAATCAATATCGCTTTGGAGAGAAATACTCGAAACGTTTAAGTAATGGAAAGAAAGGAGAAAACTAATACAACTAAACCTCGTAGATTTACCAAATTATAGTTAATCCTTTGAGAACTCTCGGAAAGGAAAATATTCAGAAGGATGAGCTTGTTTAAGAAAAATCCTAGAATCTCTACCTAGAAAATGGGATTCTTAATAGGGAATGTTATGGAATTACAAGGAGACCCCCGTCACTTATGATTATCTTATAAGAGCTCTTTGTTTCCAGAAGAAATGAAGTCTTCCTTGACGACGGAAGAATAAGAAAAAAGAAAGGACTGGCTTTGGAGGGTAGACTCTAGGAAGAAAAGTTGCCTTCTGATCTGATAGTGATGGATTTAGCCACTTGTTGCTAACAAGATTTTTAAAGTTTCTATCGAAAGGGTGGACATGGGGGGGGCCCACAGAAAAAGGTTAATAAAAAGTTTCCATCTAAAAATAGTGAACTTACCTAAGAAAGAACTTCTGAAGTGGTTTGTTATGATTGTTATGAATGCAACAAACCTGGACATATTAAGCCAAACTATCCTAAATTGAAAAAGAAGTCAACGAAAGAGAAGCTGAAGCAGGCTCTCGTAGCTGCTTGTAGTGATTCAGTTGATTCTAATCCTGAAAGCCACGATGATCAGGAAGAAATTGCTAATATTTGTCTGATGGCTACTATCTACTCTGAATCTAAAGAAATCAGCACTCTGACTTCAACACAGAAAGCTGGAATCAACAAGACAAATGCAACGATCCATGAGAATGATGAAAGCACTGTAAGTATTTCTGAACCAGAATCAGAAAGTGATCTTCTAAATACTTACAATAATCTTTGTTGCAATGAAGTTTGAAAAAAACTTGTTTATGAAAGCATAAAAGTCCTAAAGAAAGAATTTCAGAAAACTAAGATCTGAAAAGCAATCATTTTAAAAGATGCTTTTTATCAAGAAGTTTACATGCAAGACCTCAATTATGAGAAAGATTCAAAAGAAATCTTAAACAGTTGTAATAATGGATTTTCTTTCCTGAAATCTGACACATCTTGAAGAAAATGCAAAAATCTGAATTCTGAAAATGAATCCTTGAAAGCCTGAGATTAGAATTCCTAAAGTCCAATTTCCCAGAATCATTTTTCTAAGAGAAAACAAAGTTCTAATAGCATTTCTTAAACTGAATCGTGTTTCTCATAGAAAAAATGCTGTTTCTAATGTTGTGGACCTTATAGAACAATCCCAAGTTCAAACAAAAAAGAAGAATCATAAGTGCACACTGTTTACCCACTAACCCTCCAAAGACGCAATATGAGTTGGGTA